>JBBMEF010072014.1:0-10533 GCA_037832685.1 Sicyos baderoa | reverse complement strand
TACTCAATTATTTTCAAACTTTTGCTATCTATGCAATTATTTATCCCATTTTTGACATCTATGCAAAATCCCCAAATATTTATCGCGAGGTAAATTAATAATTGGTATTAATCCAAACATGGTTAAGCTTTTGAATATTTCAACCTTTTGAGATTTTTAGTTTTGACATAACCTTTTCAAGACTTGTGTTGCAAGTCTTTTTCACTTTCATGTAAAATATGTTTTTTTTAAGGACATTACAAATTAGGAACTTAAAATAGTTACGAAGATAATTTTAATACAATTGTAATTGTATTAAAATTATTTTGAAAAATAGTAAATATAGTTACTTAATAATATATATATATATATATATATATATATATATGTTATAATATTAATAATAATAAATATTTATAATATAATATAAATGAAAGTGATAATGTTAAAAGTAATAAACATTAAATAATGAAATCAAGTGCCACCTATCTTTTTGATACTTGTTTTGCTTCCTAATTGTTGACAAATTTTAAACATTAATTATCCTCCCCAATTTTAAAACTAATTCTTTCTTTCTTTTTCTTTAACAAAGAAGAATTATCGACTTGTGAGACACAAAAATAAAATTTTATTATATTTTTGTAAGATTTACTATTATATGTCTTTTTTTTTTTTAGTGTAACAACGATACATGATAATTACCCGCTAAGCTCATTCCACTTAAACTGTATATATATAAATAAAGGGGTTTATTTTGGCAAGGATGAATGTTAATTTGTTGACTTTGAATTAATGATAGGAGTGGTGATGAGAAATGACTCGGAAATTAAGTCCATAACTGAATATTATTCAGAATTTGGAAATTATATTATTTTAGAAGGACTTTTAAATGATCTTTAGATAATATTAGGAAATCTTATGACTTTTGGTTGATGGACATGGTTTTATTTTAATTATTTTTTTTCATGGATTTTTTTTCTTCTATTTTTTAGGTCACTGTAACAATTTGTTGGTTGTCTATTTTAATTATATCATTTTCTAAAAAATATTTCATCCCTAATATAAATTTAGGCTTTATTTTATTTTATATTTTGATTCTATCGGTCACTTCACCATCTCTTAATTGAAGATTATCCGTTGCATACTTATTGAAAACTATCTTATAATATTGATTGAAGACAATATGTGATACTGGTTGAAAACCGTTTAAAACATTGATTGAAAATTATATATATATGGATCGAAGTTATCATCTCATTTTTTATAATCATATATTGCGGATTTATTTTCTAAAATGGTAGAGTTAGATTTTATTTTTATGGCGCGAACTTATCCTCACTAGCTAAGGGATCCAACTTTTTGGCAGGCGTACCCCTCCATGCATGACCTCCTCTATTTCAAAAGATTGTAACTATTTTATTCGTGAGTTATAATTAAGTATTTTTTTTAAAAAAAATAAAAAACTAAAATGTGTCTTTTGAAACACCAAATTACTGCCAGGAGTGATAATAATAGTTGAATACCAATTAAATCAAGTCGAACCAAATCAATCTATTAGTTTGATTTGAGTTTTATCTCAATATTGAACACATCTATTTTTATTTAAAAACCTAAGGGTTTGATTAAATTTCTATTTGAAAAAGAATAATAAAAACCAATATCTCTCTTGAATATTATCTTAAATAACTATCATGAAGTGATTGAAGTGATCAAAGAAGGCTTTGAGAACACTTAAGGTGATGAGTTCAATCTTGGTAGTCGCTTACCTAGAAATTAATTTTTTATGAATTTCTTTAACATCTAAATATTGTAGGGTCAGACGGTATATCTCGTGACATTAGCCGTATGCATAAGCTGGGCCGAACAGTTATGAATATATATAAAAAAAAACCCTTAACCTAAACTCAAATTTTAAAGATGAGCCATCTGGGCAACCCGAGTAATTGAACAATCCTTTCCATTCGGACTGATGATTCTATTGTAGCTAGGGGTGCACATATATAATCCACAACCTGAACCAACCCAACCCAACCCAACCCAATTTGACGGATTAGATTGGGTTAAATACATAAATGAATTATATTGAGTTCAAAATCATGAAATTTTCATGGGTTAGGTTGGGTCAAGGGTGTCCTAAAATTAACACAACCTTACCAACCCGAATTTATTATTTTATTTATTATTATTATTTTTTTTTACCTATAACATAATTATTATTTAATTTAATTATTTATTTATGCATAATTATTTAATTTAATTATTATGCTTAGACTTTTTATTTTTTAATATTTTTTAAACTTTAAACCTATTGATGAGGTTTGAAGTTAGGTAAAATTGAATTTCACATATGTAGTAAGAATTTACTTATGCTAATTTTCGTCCTAAGTTTGTAGAAATCGAAAAAGGCATTAGAAATTGTTTATTGAGTACATTGCACATCATGATGAGTTTATTTAATTTTGGGTTAGTTGTAAATTTATGAACCTCATAACTCAATCCAACCAAACCTAAAAATAAAGGGTTGGATTGAGCCTTTAAATTGGAGAATTGACCGACTCAAATTTTTGAGTTGGGTTGAAAAAACTCCAACCCAACCCAACCCGACCCAACTCATGTTTACTCCAACGAGTACGTGTAACCTCCACATATGGGCCTGTTTATGTTTGGAGGCCCAACAAAAGGCTGCATATAGCTAAAAGGCCTAGAGAATTTTCCAGTTTGGTTCAGCTTCTTGTTCGCGGGAGGGAGCTGATTTGCATCAAGTTGAATCCTCAACAACGCAGTTCGATTCCTTCAATGGCTTTTCTGTTTCAGAAATTTCAAGAGGTACTGTTCTTCATTTTTATTTTATACCTTTCTATGAATTTTGGTACTCATCCATTTCAACAAATTATAGTTTTGTTCTATTGAGATTCCTTAGGCCCCATCTGATAAATGGCCATTTGGTTTTTGTTTTCAATTTAACTTACAAGCACTACTTCCATTTCTGAGTTTGTTTTGTAAATGTATTCTCAAATGTTTTCAAAATCCAAGCTAAACTTTTGAAAACTAAAAGGTCTAGTTTTTCAAAGTACCTGTTTTGGTTTGGAATTTAGGTAAGAGTTCAAATGTTTCCCTAAGAAAGATGAACGGTTGTAATTTACGTAAGTATTATGTTTTACCATACATATTTACTCAAATATAGAATTTCTACAATATTTCTAATTGAAATTCAGGCTTATGTCTCGTAGTGCCTCGAAACTTACACTGACCTCGCCTCTTCAAGAGGAAAAGTCTCGAGACCTCTTAGCCTTTTGAAACATTGTTTGTAAATAAATGGTGAGAAAACGAGTATAAGTTAAAAACAAAACAGGAAACCAAATGATTATGAAAAGGAGCCTTCGAATTTTTCAGTTTAATTGAGTTCAGGCAATGTTTCTGCTTTTGCACTTTGGAATGCGAGAGACTATGACTTTAGTTAAGTGATGGACATTCTTGTATATCGAGTACGTTCTCTTGATTGTATCATTAATCCATAGTAGTTAGGGTTGTTTAGTATTAGATAGTATGAGTTTCTATCTCAAAACTAATTGGAGATGTCAGATGAGTGGAGTAGGCCATCTATTTTATAAATGCTAGGAGTTATCCCTACCTTTCCAATGTGGAGTGGGATCCTGAACACAACCCTTCTAGATGTGCCTCTTTTGGTTCATCAATCTTAGATTAGATCACAATTTCATTTTTCATTGGACCGAATACATGTTTGGGCTTTATGGGGTCTAATAACATATTAGATAACATGAGATTTTATCTCAAAATCAATTGATAAATGAGTAGAGTAGTCTATCTATCTTATAAATGCTATTGTGTAAGGTATCCAATACCTTACTTCTTCAACAATTCACAATAAATGCCCAACACAATATAAAATGGAAATAACACCAAAACATAGATAAAAACTTCAAACACCTCATTAATGGAAATAACAAACAACAATACAAGAATAGAAAATGAACCAAACGACGTTACCCGGAGAGTTGAGAGCTCTGGTATCTCTTTCAAGAAGTCCTCAGACTTTCTTCCAAAATAAAACCTACCTCTCTCAACCCCTCGATACATTATTTATACCCAAAGAGGCCCCTCTTCACTCTTACTGTAACCACCTACTATGGTACTTTCCAATTTGCCCTTTCTAGAATATTAAAGGGAATTGAGGTCCTTGCATATTGCTAAGAGGTCTCCTCACCTTTTCAATGTAGGATCTCAACATTTAGTTCATCATCTTATCCAAAGAAGGAGAATAAAGTTTCAAAGTAGTGATACTAGTGAGGAAAAGTGATGAAAAAATGTCTTAGTGAAGTAACTGAATTGACATTGAGGATTTTGTGGGACCTGGCTATTAAACTAGTTCAGTTCCAGAATGATATGAAGTTTCTCATCCTTGTGGTTTATAAACACTGGTGCATCCATGTTTCATTCCTAATCTTAAGATATCAGAAACCTTGATTTCAGAAGTAGTTTTAATTGCTTTGTTCTTGTTCCCATGCTTATGCTTTTCTGTTCCTTGTACTTCTCTAGTTCTCTTCCTATGCGGATGTATTTATTGAATACCACAATCTGCCCTGCCTTGATATTTTTGGTTTTCCACTGATATTTTTATCATATGTACACAAAATCCAGGCAGTGAAGGTTCTCGCAAAAAACCCGATGTTTGCTAGGAATCCAAGGAACATACAGTTTGAAGCAGACATGAACCACTTGTTCCTTTTGACCAGGTCATTTTAACTTTTCTATTGCATCACTTGGTTCCAAAATTCAGTTTAGTTGCTCTCCAAGCTTTACCGAGTTTAAAACGCATTGCTGGAGTTTGATTGATACTACTATATCCCCCTTTAAAGGAGCAAATTTTTCGTGTAGAGCTCTGTCCCGGGAAATTCAGTTCAGAGTCCAACGTCCGTTTTAATCTCCATAGGAAAATTTTCTTTCTTCGAGTTCTTTTAGCGCAAATCATGCCTATTTGTATTGTACATGTACTTGAATATGAACCGAGGGTTCTCAGTAGATAAGTGTTTTATTGTAACTGTATCACTGTGTGTTTGAGTGCCATACAAAATATTTCTTAGCAGGCTTTGTAAACCAATGTAAAGCTTTTCTACATTGGTTTTTAATCATAGGGTTTTTTAGAGAATGATACAATCAAAGAATAAAAGCTATTCCTTGGTGCAATCAGTTTTACATGAGATTTTCTATTCTTTAGTTAGGGTTTAGTGAACTATGGTGGTTAGGGGCTAGTTTTTGGGACTGGCTTGAAAGGATTGGAAAAGTTTCACAACAGTACATAGAATCATCATGGAGTGGCTCAATTGGTCAAAGAGGGCTTTGGGGTGCATAAGGTGATGGGTTCAATCCATGGTGGCCACTTACTTAAGAATTAATTTTATACTTAAACTCACTCGTGAGTTTTTGACTCTGGAACCTCCAAAGAAGCATACTTTGGAGACCCCAAGCCTCTACCAACGAGGTACCCCACTTGCATTTTATAACCAGGTTCCTTATCTCAGAAGTAGAAATTCTTTCTAGTTTCATAGCTCTTCTGACGGGAAAGAAACATTTTGGGACGTGAGCTCGTGTTAAACTTATGCTTGTCAAGTTCGTATTAATTTGTATGCTTTCGAATTCATCTCATAAAATTTGGATTTTCAGCTACAACCGGTTGGGTAGGAATGCTGCGGAGGCTGATGCAGAGGAGATCATTGACATGGCCAGTAAAGCTTCTTTTGCTGATCAACAAAAGCAAGTGCAAGAGAACATCCATTCGCAGGTTGAAACTTTTTGCAACCACATGGATGAAATTCTTCTTCCAGGTACGAGGAGCAGCAATGAACCTGCAGAATCGCCCGATGAACAGTTTAATGATGCTGTTAGAACAAGTGGTCTTAGTTTTGCTGTTGGCAGAAATAGTTCACCTACTAACATTCCTGGTTAGATTCTCTCGCTCTGATCAATTTCTAGTAAGGTCCGGTTTGGTAGCCGTCAGTGTTTTCAAAGTGCAAGGCGATACTCTCCTTGATCGCCTCAAAGCGAGAGGCGATAAAAAGGCGAGGCCCGAGTGAAGAGAGGCGCAACAAATAAATGCATAATTAAATAATATATCGAGCATAAATTGATAAATAAAATATATTTGTATTCCCATAAAATTTCAAATTCATACAAAATAATACGAAAAAGTAAAAATTAAAAGAATAATAAATCACACAAATTATGTTATTATAAGATATCCCATACATATTAAGTTATTATTTATTTAAAAAGTTGAAGTTAACCGAAAGTATAAAAATCAAAGACTCTACGCCAAATAACTCGAATAAACACACACACACATATATATTTGAAATAGCAATTAAACAAATTAAGTATCATTAATAAAGACTCCGCATGGTTGTTGGACTTCTTCGTGAGCTAATTCTAGGTTTTTTTGTGGATATTAAGTTAGTATATTGATAAATAAAACTTTGATAAGGCGCACGCCTTTGCCTAAAGCAAAGGCGATGCGGGGCGCAAAATGGCGAGGAAAGGCGATGACCTGATTGAAAGAGCTCGCCTTAGCTATTTTAGAGGCGCAATACCCGCCTATGTGCAAGGCGATGGCCATAGGCAAGAAAAGGCAATGGCCTTGAAAACACTGGTAGCCGTTTTGTTTTTATTTTATGTTTTTGAAAACTATGCTTGTTTTCTCACTCTTCTTTTGTATGCTTCTCACTTTTAACATAACACGTTTGATGTTTAAAAGGAGGTTAAATGAAAGTAAACTATAAGTGGGAGTAGCCAGAAAACCAAAAATGTTCATCAAACAAGCCTAAGTATGTTTCAAAACAGTTTTAAAACTAACTCCCAAACAGCTCTTGTAAATTTCTTAGTTTGGTAATTTTGTTCTTTCATCTGTTCTCCTTTCACCTTTGTGATGACTACTGGTTACTGATGTATTCACAGCACAGATATCCCGAAAACGAGGACGATAGGACGTTCTGAACTTTCTCAGAAATTAAAGGATGAAATTGGTTACACTCTTGATATCAGACCATCTCAAATCCCTCACAAGGAAGCTGGACAAGGTCTTTTTATAGATGGTGAAGCTGATGTCGGATCGGTTATAGCAATATACCCCGGCGTTATATATTCCCCTGCACATTATCAGTACATTCCTGGATATCCAAGAGTTGATGCTCAGAACCCTTATCTGATCACGAGGTACGACGGGACTGTCATCAACGCACAACCGTGGGGTTTAGGTGCGAGTACCCTCGAGGTATGGGATGGATTAACTGTCGCAGGAAGTAATCCGACCAAACGAGGTGACGAAGAATCTGATCGTCTTTGGCGAATGCCGAGCAAACCATTAGAAGGAAAGCGAGTGGAGCATGGTGGTGATGTTCTCGAGCGCAGAAATCCTCTAGCCTTTGCTCATTTCGCCAACCACCCAGCTAAGGATACGGTTCCAAATGTCATGGTTTGTCCTTATGATTTCCCCTTGACAGAGAAGGATATGAGAGTTTATATCCCAAATGTATCATTTGCAAATGAAGCCACAAACATGAAGAGGCTCGGTAGCTTCTTGTTCAAGTCTGGACGTTCGAGAATCAACGGATCGGATACTCCCATTTTGAAGACAATTGTTCTGGTGGCAACTCGAGCGCTCTGCAACGAAGAGGTGCTCCTAAATTACAGACTGAGCAACTCC
Source organism: Sicyos baderoa (assembly GCA_037832685.1). Taxonomy (NCBI): domain Eukaryota; kingdom Viridiplantae; phylum Streptophyta; class Magnoliopsida; order Cucurbitales; family Cucurbitaceae; genus Sicyos; species Sicyos baderoa. The sequence goes on along the minus strand of JBBMEF010072014.1, from coordinate 2,837 downwards.
AAGTGTCAGCCTTCGTGGTATACTCCGGTCGATGAAGAGGAAGATAGAGGATGATGGAGTTGAATGGTCTTGTCTACGGTATGATGCCAATGTTGTTCTGAATTTTTTCATTTTCATATTATTTGGACTTGGTGAATTACACTAAGTTGACATATGAGCAAAAGAATTTATGTCAGTTTCTCAAGGTGCAATCATGTTTTTCCCAAAAAGATTTTGTCAAAGAAACCAATTTTAACCATGACTTTCCCATATCATGTATGTATTTATTAGCACAATTTTTATGTTATCAAAATCCAAATCCGTTGCCAACGTCACACAATTTCTAATTGCCAAAGCTTCTGCAACAATCGGATCAATAATTTAAAAGCCTCCATCCTTGCTTAGCCAATAGAGCCTCATTAAAAAGTTCCAAGTCTCGGAAAACGAGACCACCAAATCTCTTCTGCACGCAAGCCAATGAACTTTTCTATGAGATTCATCATCACCCCCACCAAAAACTAGCGATAATTTTCTGACAATCCAAGATCACAGATTTTGGAATCTAGAAGCAATTCATACAATACGTAGGAAGAGCCTGAAGGACCGCTTTAACTAACACCTCCTTATCACCAGCTGAAAACTTTTTATGTTTTCATTTGAAAAGCGTCTTCCATAACTTATCCTTCAAAAATTTGAAAGAAAGTTTCTTCGGTGTAGGGACTGAGACTGGAATACCAAGGTACCTCAAATGACACTCCACTTTGCTCACTTGAAGACAATTCACAATTGAATTCATCAATGAACTCTTCACATTTGGGCTAAAACAAATAGTAGACTTCTCGAAATTAACCTTCTGCCCGGTCAGTCGAGAATAGAGATTAAGGGCTTCAGCGATATAACTCGCCTGAACTTGACTAGCCTTAAAAAACAGCAAACAATCATCTGCAAAGAATAAATGAGTAACAGGAGGGGCTTGATGAGCCACACACAAGCTAGAAATCTTACCGTTGACCTCCATTGCGTTTAGAATTCTAGATAACCCTTCGGTACACAGCAAAAACAGGTAGGGTGACAGAGGATCTCCCTGACGCAACCCTCGTGACGGATGAATTAATCCTCTCATGTTACCATTGATATTAAAATTAAAGGAGACCGATCGAACGCATCTCATAATAAGCGTCACAAAGCTCGCATCAAAGCCTAAAGCCACCATCAATTGTTCCAGAAAATCCCACTCCACCCTATCAAAAGCTTTGCTCATATCAAGCTTCAGTGCGGCCATCCCAATCTTTCCTTTCTTCCTCCCTTTTAAAGCATGTAGACATTCATAACCCAAAAGAACATTATCATAAATATTGCGACCAGGAATAAAAGCACTTTGGCAGGGAGAGATCACGACCGGCAACAACACACGCAATCTATTAGCAATCGACTTTGAAATTAATTTGTAAATATCGTTACACAAACTAATAGGACGATACTCTGGTAATGAACATGCCGAGCAAGATTTAGGAATCAAAGTAATAGCAGTGAGATTAACCACATCAACAGGCTCCCCCTTATTCAGAACACAAAGCTCTGTCAAGCCGTTCTTTAAGCACCACCTTTTTCTTCACCGAACGAAACTAAGTAATTTAAAAGAACCTCTCTCTTTGAGTATATTTTTAGTCATGTGTACTTTTTAACACACCATTGTGCCTCCATGTAGGGATTTTTTGGCCCTCTTCTTCCCATTTGTACTAAAAAACTCTCATTAATATGAAAAACTTTCCTTTCTTTGAATGAGTTTCCATTGCCGAGAATTAAACCCCAATTTTCTAGGGGGAAGTCAGATAACCTAGTCACTAGACAACAATAGAGTTTTGAGTTTAGTTAATCCATTTATAAAATATATATTAAAATCAAAAGCTAAATATTAATTTTGAGTGTAATTCCTAATTTACAAAGATCATCCGCCCTGCACTTCATCAATATAAAAACTTTTTTATTGTCGACAATCGAATCTGGCCCTCTTGAGTGAAAGAAAAATATACTAATGCTCGACCACAAAGGAGTTCTAAGATTTATTAATACATTTATAATATATATTAAAATCAAATATTAATTTTAAGTTTTTTTTTTTTTTTTTTTTTTTTTAAACTTGTTTATGACGGTGTTTGAAAAACAATACTTAGATAATGGTGGATAAGTATTTTGTAAATATTATGAATGGATTAGTTAAAATCCATATTCCATTGTCGTCCAGCGGTTAGGATATCTGGCTTTCACCCAGGAGACCCGGGTTCGATTCCCGGCAATGGAAACTTTTTCATTCATGTGTTCGGATGGTTATTCTAAATTAAGTGTAAAGAAAATACCCTTGGACTAGAAGTTATTTTGGTTCGATTGTTGTTATTTTTATTTTTGGATTTTCCTTGCACCCCTACCTTGGACAATTTTTCTTACAACCTTTTGAGGTAGCAACTCATTCAAACACGAGCAATACTTAAGTAAGGGCAGGTAAGTATTTTGGTACCCACCCTTACAACCACACATTTTTACTTTTGCATTTTTCTCCATCAATCAAAATCAATCGAACCAAAATCACTTCTAGTCCAAGGGTATCTCTCTTTACACTTAATTTAGAATAACCATCCGACTTGACACATGAGTGTAAAAAGTTTCCATTGCCGGGAATCGAACCCGGGTCTCCTGGGTGAAAGCCAGATATCCTAACCGCTGGACGACAATGAAATACAAAATTTAAGTAATCCATTCATAAATATATATATATATATATATATATTAAAAGTCAAAGCCAAATATTAATTCTAGTTTATTTTTTTGAAAAATAATATAGTTTACTTGTATAGGACAAT
>JBBMEF010071993.1:0-10534 GCA_037832685.1 Sicyos baderoa | reverse complement strand
CCACTACAGAAGGTATAAATACCACTACAGTTCAACCTACTCTCTACAATACCAAGGCTGAGCCTATGAAGGCTAAGAAGGCTAAGAAGGATCACGACAATAGCTCTCCCGATATATATATATACCCAAACCTGATTCATAAAGCTATAAATGAGAAAGGACCTTCCTTATCTCCCAACTCCCCGGTTCAACCGTTAGACCGGTCCATTTTCACACCCTATATCCCTAGCGTCTATTCAAATTAGTAATGCACGCTGTAATTATGACTTCTGTTCTCAAGAAGTTTCTTAAATTTATTCCACTTAACTTCATTAAAAGGCACCTCTGAATCCACCTCTGAATCAATCACGTGATTACCGCACACTGCATCTACATAGATGTTGTAACACTTAATCAACTGTGATACCATTATACGCCATTTCTTTTTATCTTTTGTTGGTGAGAGTGAATTTAATAATTCTTGAAGATAATCAGATGACATAGGACCCTCATGATTGTATACCATACTAGATGGTGTATGATTGTTCATATTTATCATAATGAAATCATTAATGATTTGAAGTGGATGACCCATCTTAATAAAGACATTGGTATATATACCAGGGACATCTTTCACGTAATGCGTAGTTGTTACAAAATTATCATGAACCGTATAGATATCAGCACGTTGACTCAATAATGATTCTACTACTTTCATGGCAATGTAAGCATCTTTTTGATGAAAAAAGTTGGCGCATGTTGAGGATTGTGTCTTTCGCCTATCCCTCTGCTCAGTAGGTATACTTAGAGTCACCCGTCGTCTCTTTTTTGTAGCCCTTTCATAAACACTGAAATGCTCTTTTGTGAAAGACATATAATCTTGTCTTGTAGTGAAATAAGCTATATTATAGAAAACCGCTCTATCCATTGCAGAACAAAACCAACTAATGGTTGTAATCAACTTCATTAAATTGGCTATGTCAGGATATTTATGTATCCAAAAATCATAGCAAAGTTTAGCGATATTATAAGATTCTTTTCGACTTAGTAATTGACCATATGTTTGTCTAATATCCTTTTCCATGCTGATCAATGTCTTCCCATAGATCAATGGCATGAATAATCTCTTGATGAGCTTTCTATCTAACTTAGATTCAATGATTGCCATCTGGCACTTATCATTTATTCGATAATGCATAAATTCCTTCCAATCCTGGAGCAAGTACGTGTAGACATCTTGTATTTTGCCATCAGGGTGGGGAATCAGATTCGTTCTCCTAGCCATTTCTTCGTTAAGTAATAAGTAACTCATGATCTGATACGCACTGGCAGCAGCATCTTGAGTTATGGGTATTCCATTATATTCCTTCACTTCATCGTTACACAGGGCCTTGGCTATGAACTGAAATGGATCACTAGCTCCCTTAGCGAAGCTTATTAAACTATCATCAGAAGCAGAGAACAAACTCTCTTTTTCCTTATACCATTGAAGAGCATCATCATAAGTATAGAATTTCTGATACTTAAAGGCAGCAGCTGAGGCAACTATGTCCTTTGCCGACTGTTTGCATCCTTCATCCTCTTGATGATTGTTGGCAAAGAGAATGAGACTTCTTGCTAGATCACGTTCATGAAAGTTCAAGACCCCAGCGCGGTAGATACGACCACGGAAGTCAAGGAATGCGGGCAGATAAAAGACATAATCGTCATATGCGGACACTAGCCTGATTATTAAATCCTCATACCTAGCTGCACCTTAATAGCAAATTCTCTTAAGAGAGTATCAAGGCTACAAGCTCCCACTATAGCCTCATTCTGATCATAAGAATTCTTCAGAAGATCGAAGGCTTCGAGAAATATTCACGCCTGTTAGTATTCCAGGCAAAAGAAGACCTACTTTTTCTAAAGTAGGACGATTCTTCGTAATGAACTCTAATACCTTTTTATTGATCTTAAATCCTTGTTTCTGAATCCCATTCAATATGGAGCACATTTCATTATACTTAGAAGGCTGTAATTCAATATTGAAATTAGTGAGGTTATGGGATGATACAAGACCTATTCCATAATCTATACTATTGGTAGGACTGCTTAAGTAACCACCTCTCATATCCGATAACACTAAAGGATTCCCTTTCCCTAAATGGGTATCTATGTATCCCTCTTCTGGGTAATTCCAATCTAAGGGCTTACAAACCATTGGAAGATTTAATCTCATCGGGAGATTTTTTAAATAAAAATTACATACAGCGAATAAATTGGATTGTAAATAACCCTTGCCTTTATCTATCACTACAGGATTCTTATCATCAGCGGTAATGGACTCAATATAGATCACTTGTCTGTCAATCATGAATTCAAGCAATTTAATACCTATTTCATATTTAGTACCTTTTATCAGCGGGATATCACCTTCCTTACTACTTGTAGCTGTACTACTTGCCTTTTTATTCTTATAGATTTGAGCCTGTGTTAGAACAGTTCTATCTAAAAGTGCCAACAATGTAGATACCCTCACAACCGAGGACTCATGAATACAGTTGAAGGCCACCCCTAGAACATATATAATGATAGCCTCAAGGGTATATTCACCAAACAGCTCAATAGTACTATTATAAATATCTTTAGGTAGTTTTTTATACAAATCGAATTTAGCGCTTATAAGATCCATTCCTATCAATATTTTGATTAAGTAAGGAGTCTCCTTAAATATACTACTTTCTTCGAATTGCATAGTTAGATCTTCAATCCCCCTCTGTAACATTTATAATTCATGTTCCGATTTGCTCCCCTTCTTGTACTCATTCAATAATCTATAAACAGGTATTAGATTATTCCTTTCTTCTTTAGATAGGCTTATAGCTTCTATATCCCTATACAAGGGAAAGCAATCAAATAAGAGTCAAAGCAGAACCCTCCCTGCCTCGGATCTCAGAACCCAACCTCGGGAAGTTCTTTACTCAACTATTGAAAGTTCAGTTGGTAAGCTTAGGTCAGGATAAAATGAAAGATGTCTGGGAAGTAGTAGTTGAGTGCTAGCCTCGGTCTAAGGGCTTATGAGTCTGTCTTATATAATGATATTTGCTTCCTGCCCTAAGGAGAGTTAGAAAGGAAGTTAGCCCTCTTCGGAGGTAATGACTGCTTAAGGCAAGGGAAGCCCAGATAGAGTTCCACAGTAATAGGATTTTTCTTTCCTTTCCGAGTCAGATTCAGGTACTTCTTCTGCTTCTTCTGGAGGTACTCCTTCATTTCCAGTAGTAAAGTCTTACGATACTGAAGTCACTATAAAGGCTTCCTTTCCAGTAGTTACATATACCGAGGGAATGCTTTCATTTCCAGTAGTTGAAGGAACAAAACCTACTGAGACTATTGATGCTAGAGCAAGATCTACTAGAGAATTTGAAGTAGTTTCGTATTCCGATACTATCGCTTGAATACCCTGTAGGCGAATTTACAGCCTCTACTAGAGCAAGAAATGAAACTGCAAGAAAGATAGAATTGACTCTTGTTTCATACAATTATGGTACAGTGTATATTAGAAATTATCCCGTTGCCCTTCAAAGGTCAGCTCGTCAGGAACCAACTTCAATGTTTTCGGTTCCAATGCTTGACGAAGCAAATCAACTAAGATTCCCTTACAGTATGGGTTAAGGGGTAATCCCTGACCTAACCACAACTCTATCGGTAGTTGATCTTGAAATGACGGTTTACTAGCCACAACCCAAAGCCGTTGCCACTTTCGCGAGCGAACAGCGTTAGGCTGTAAGCGAGCACGAGTTCTGTAACCCGCACCTGCCAAGCGGAAAAGCGTTGCCGCCCTCTTCATTTTATATTTATCCGCTAGCTGACACAAACCCAGTGTCGATCGTACTGTTAAAACAGCTTTTGCTGAAACGGGTGAAAGGTCCACTTGAAGACCTTTTGTATAAAACCGTTTTGCAAACTCCAGAGATCCGTTGTTAGATACCAAAGACTTAGGTATCGAGATATCAACCCCTAGAGACTGCAATAAAGCACAATACTCCACTGCCACTCTCTCATCTGCGATTACTATGTCATCACCAAGTAGAGCGTACCATTCAAACCTTTCCCCAGATTGGAGGGCTCGTTCTGCCGCTATCCACACCAGAACATGGTGAGATAACGCGAATAATGCCCAAGAGGCATAATAACCCAACGGTTGACCCCTAGTGAAACTAATTAATACTGGATCCCGCTTAACTCCCTTACGGAAGAGAAGAGGAGCAATATCAAATGAATTCAAACCAAGGGTTCCGTTAACAACACATGAAGCCATTGTTGGTCGGGAAAATACCTCGTATATAAAGGACAATGGAAAGCGATCCGTCGCAGACTTCAAATCATATGAGAATACCTTCATTCTTTGGGTATCCCCAGATAATTCAGCCATCTTTGACAACCGCTTAATGGGACGTTCTTGTTCAAACGTACCATCCATGGGTATGAAAGAAAGAACCTTCATAGACCATTCATGCACCGGGAATAGTAAACGTTGTTTGATATAATTCCCTATGGCAAACAAACGACGCTTACCGCCTCCTTCAATCACTTGTGCAATCCTCCCAGGGCGAAGATAAGTGCCCTCAAGGGCATTAGCCAGTTCATCAAAAACATGACCAATACCATAAGGAGACCTCTCGTATTTCTCGAGATCTTCATTCGCTGCCTGGGTAGACCCTCTATAGTCGAAAGGCCATAAGACCTTTTTCTCGAAGAGGATCCCGGGAGAAAACACGCCATCCTGAAGGGAATGTACAAAACGTACATCCCTTGCGAAAGAAGCAACCTCATATGTTAACGAAGTAAATATGGAAGGCACTGCTTTCCGATCAAACATACGATCGTCATTCGGCGTGGCTTTCCACGTAGGAACCCAACGGAACCCCTTATTCAGAGGAATCCTATGTACTTCCGGAAGATACTTTGATCTAATCAAGGTGGTATATTCCTTAATCAAACCTTGCATTTGCCGGAAACTTCCTATATCATGATCCGCATTAACAATTGATGAAAACGTCGCTCGAGAAATCGGCTTCGCTAATTTGATTATTTTTGCTAATGTAAACCAAGACAGGTACAGTTGGACTATCTTATCAGCCCTCGTTGATCTAGATCGGATGATCTTTCTATGAAACGATGGGATAATACGAGGAAGTCCAGTACGGGTAAGTGAGACCGGAACAGAAACCTGTTCCCTTATCACGGGGTTGCCTGCATAGTATCTTTGCAAACAAACACCACACTGCTTTAAATACAAAGCAGTTGACAGGTAACCAGATTTCCGAACAAGTAAAAGCACTGTTCGAGCAAATGCTACAGCAGCCAATCCAGATTCGACTGAGGGATGACCAGCGAGTACCCTGGAGTTTCATCTCCTGTAACTAGGGCAACTAGGCTAAGAAGAGCTACGAAAACCCTAGATTAAACTACTCTTACTAAACCCTCAGATGGAAGGCTTACCTGAAGAGGGAAAGCTATCGATGCCATACCTCCCAACAATGCCTACTTTCTAGCTTAGAGGCTTACTGACTCACTTTCTATCCACGGGGGATCTTCTTTAAGGCTTCCCTCTTCTCTCGGATGCCTCTCCTGCCTCGCTTAAAGGCGGACTTTCCTATGATTGATAGGGAATTTACTTACCTATGAGGTTAGCTACTTGCCTCAGGTATTCCCTTTCTTCTAAGAACTGTAAACCTCCATTCCCTTACCTGTAGTAAAGTCTTCCTCTTCTTCTACTATTGAATTCACAGAAGAGAAGGCTAAGACTTTACTAGGACTTCAAGGGTAGGGCTTACTCATAGGCTTATGCTATCCCATTCATGGAATCCTTTCTTAGAAGAGTTAGAATCCCCATAGGGGGACTCCTTAATCGGAGAACCGTTATCTAATGGAGACTAAGAAGAGGGAAGAGATTCTATCTTGGAAAGCGAGGGATTGGTTTTCTCTTACTGCTGGGTAGGAAGCAAGAGGAGTTTTCTTAGTTATCTCCCTTTATAGTGAGTGAACTTAGGGCAGGGAATGGAGCTTGGTTTGATTCCCTTGCTTGGGTTGAGGATGGCAGCTGAGAGTAATAGCTCTTCTTTACTAGAAAGAAAATAGTAGTTCTTCTTTTGCTACTAGCAGGAATAAGCTTACCGGTAGAGCTATATCCTTTACTACAGGTAATTCAATACAGTAGCTTCTCAGCCAGGAGAGACTCTAATAGAAGGAAAGGAAGAAAGAACTTCTAATTCAAAGGCAGGAGATTAGGCATAAGCAAAGCCATAAGTATAGGTACCTAGTAGAGGATTAACTACTCAGCCCTTCTTTTTCCTCCCACCCGGGCGCTTGCTTTGTCTCTGCCTATGCTCTAGCTACCTACTATGCTTGCTGCCATCTTTGCTCCAACCTTTACCTTTGTGGGATCCACTGGCATTGGTTCTCGAACTTAAACTGTAACCAAAAAGTCTGCCTTTGCCACAGGCTCTGCTGTGAGCTCCGGTACTCGAATTGCCTCGGATGTTGAAAGAAGCTTTTGAGCTCCAACTGAATCTAAGTAAACGAGGACAACTGGGTATGCAATCAACTATTGTTGGTTCTGAATCAACGGGTGAACCCGCTACCTCTACCTTTGCTTCTGGCTTTAATGCATGCGCTCGAACATGGGCTAAATATCGATCCACGCCTAGATTTGCCATTGAATTTGCTGCTGGAACTTAGTCAGCTACATTCTTAAACTACTGCTACCTTCCTTATCCGCTGCTTTCTCTGCTGGTAGTTCCGGAAAAACCTCAATTAATTGGTCCTTCTCACTGTTATGCTGTGGGGTAAGCTGCTCCTGCAGGCACGGGATCTTCTATTGATATAAATTTTTGACTTATAGCTTTGCCACGAGGTCTGCTGCTAGCTTGATTTATGCCTCTATTGCTTCAACCGAGTAAACCGTTGCTCTTGCTCTTGTATATGCTGACTATTTTTTTAGAATGCAATATAAAAAAACCCAGGCGACCCCAAAAAAGGCTGTGGGTGTGGTGCAGGCTTACTTGACAGCCTTTCCCACTAGTGACCGAAGCGGGACGAGAGGACATTCGACAGAGCAGACCTGTGAACAGATCATCAACCACCTCAGGAAATCCAGAAATTGAAGTAAACCTCAACCGTGATTATTGGTTTAAAAGAAAGACGGAATGGGCTTATGACCAATGTTCATTCCCTTATTGACTTAAAGAACCGAGAAGAACAATCAAAGACAGACTTCCGTTAAGAAGAATTCACCATTTGCATTCGATAAGCCTAGCTTCAGATTGTTAGCCAGATTACCAGAGGTGATTAGTGGCCTGAAAGCTGTTGGAGACGAAGAGGAGGCTTTCTGCTTGTCCTTCAGAAACTTTCTTTTTTGATTTCTGGCTTGCCCGGGGGAGGAGAAGGACCCACGGAGCGGTTAAGAGACGGGATGTCTAGCTGGCGTGTTTCTGATCAAGCTGGTTATGAGAGCAGACGAGAGGCTAGTGACAACTATAGAAGCTAGTGGAGTGGCCAGACCAGAGGAGGTCGCTTCCGATTCAAAATATTCCGATTGTGATGCCGATGGATGATGGCGATGCCGAGCCAACTGACTTAGAAGCCTTAGCTTATGTTGTACCAACAGCAGCTAAGCTATGAGGCTCGCTCTTGTAGCTCGCAGGTTGCTACACCTGCTCTTTCACCTACTACAGTTCCAGTGCCTACACCCGCGGATCTAGTTTCTCCCGTTGAGTTGCTTTCTGGAGATTTTTTATATCTGCTTACTCGCTCGAAATGATTCGTCTCGTCGTTCTACAAACTTGGATAAAGTAAAGCTCGTAGACTCTCTAAATGGCTAAAGTCTTGTTCGTTCACTTGGTTTCTTTTCTATACATAGATTGGTCTTTGGTTAAATGGTTAAGACAACCAACTAGCCTGTTCAAATGAGCAGAGAAGCCGAGGACACGGAAAATTTCATTATGTTCAACCTCAACTCCCCCAAGAGGAGATCTTCTGGAAACAACGATCGTCAGTCTCTTGGCGGAGATCGCAATACGAAGTTTTTTCAACCTAATCCGGCATCAGACAAATTCGATAAATGAGCTCGGAAGATAACTCGACAGTGAGATCCAGAGAAGAGATCGAGAGGGAAAGAATATAAATATCCCACTTCCAATCCCGGTTCAGCAAAGAAGTCAATTAGCAAGATGGCCAGAAATCATCCCTCGCGGATGTTGACAACCAAATCTTTCTCAGACCAGCTATCTTTCGCAAGGGCGAGGTTGAATTCTTAAAGCCATGGAAAGGAGCTACAACGTGCATGCGTTCGTTGATAGGCTGAACTCATTAATGAAGAAAACTGCGCTCTTCGAACCTCGGTTTGAACCATACGATACCTCGATCCTACTCTGGAGCCCAATCTCTATCGAAAGCATGAGTGGTTGTACTCCACTAATGAGCTACGCGTATCTGCAGTACGATCCATTTGGTCCAAGTCTTCCCATCGTGTAATGACAGTGTGCCTTCACCCCATGGTTCTCCCATTTTGGGCACAGGGTCCCTCGTTTCACCCTCTTCGACTTGCAACGAAAAATACGGGGTTTAAGGACTAATTCCCATTTACATCTTAGTTTATTAAAGGAAATTCACTTGCAACGAAAAATACGGGGAAAACGGAAGGAATGAGTTCGAGTAAACTCGAGAAATAGGGGAAAACGCTAGGAAAGTTAGATATGAGAAATAGGCTGAGCTTCTTTCTGAACCTCGTAATAGAGAAGGTTAACAAGGTCAAGCGGCTTTGCCCCTTCTTTGCTCTGTCTGACGATTCGATGAATCAACCCCAACAAGCAACGGCCGAGCGCGCTAGCGCGAAAGCCGTTGCGCGTTAGCAACGCGCATCCGTTTTCTTGCTCCTGAAAGAGCTCTTTCTTTCTTCTTCTTTTTCACCTCTACAACTCCCTCTCCCTTTGGTCGAGCAGCTCCGCTCCTGAAAGAGCTGTTTCTTTCTTCTCCTTCACCTCCGGAACCACAAGAATCCTTAGTTAGAATGGGATTCTAACTCAGCACCTTTTTCGATTTTGAGAAGAGTTGCTCTTTGGAGAGCACAGTACGATGAAAGTTGTAAGCCCGAGAGGATGGTGTTGACCCTGTGGCGGATGTCCGCTTATCTCAAACTCGTTTCACTCCTGTTTACCGTAGCACCTTACTCTAGTTATGGAAAGCTCTAGCACAACCAACATTGAACTTATGTCCCAACTCTCATAGAGATAGGATGTAGAACGGAGACGGATGTAACTGAAGAAAGGGAATCCAGGGACAATAGGAGGGTGAAGCGAAGTATGCGGGCCCGCCAAACAAACTCAACCGGCTCGCTCACTTTCAAGTGAAAAAGTAGTAAGCCGAAACGGCAGCATCAGAGTTTACAGCTTCAGCTCCACCAGCTACACAAAAATAGCCAGCATCACGAACACCATCTGCAGCACTCAAGGCACCTGAGCAAGAGCAGGCTGCCTCGAAAAAACGGTCGGGCAGAAGGTTTGCCCTCTGTCACCACTTTGTAGTGTGGTGTGCAGCTGAGGAGGAAAACCCCGGGCGTCGTTTTCGGGATTACGCCCTCCTTGGTGACGACATCGTCATCGGGGATCCGGCTGTAGCTGCACGTTATCGTGAGTGGAGGGATGAAAAGTCAATAGCATTTCATCCCTCCACTGAGCTGATCCGAGTGGATCAATGGCTTGGGGGTCAAAATAGATGAATATCAATCTATAACCTCCACTCTTTTTTTTGCTCAAAAATTGAGTGTCAAGGGCCTCTCCCTTTAACCGTGGGTGGAAGCCTTTTTCGTCCCACTGCCCCAATTTTCGTTAGAAAGACCATGAGAATGGGTGTAGAAGTGGCTTCCCTTCCTTTAAAAGATTTGGCGTTGTCTATCGAAAAGAGCCAAGATCGTAGTACCGAACCTAATGTTACGGTTTTTTGGATCCTAAAGTGAGGGTTTTGGGAATCTATGTTTCTCAAATAGTTGAGAAGAATGAAAATGCTTTTCAGCAGAAGAAGAGAAAGCAGAAAGAAGCAAAGGAAGCAAGCACTCATTGCTTTGCAAAATGCGCAAGCGGTCAGAGGATAGGAGATTTGAGAAAGAGAGCTCGTCTTTTGTCGGAATTCATTTATAATAGAAAATGAGCTAGAGAAGCTTTGAAACAAGGTTTAGGTTGGTTGGTTCGGGTGTTTTAGTGGATGATGGTTCTGGTGGTGAAGAGAAGGAAGAGTTCTGACGAGAAGGATATCGAGAGAGCCCTTTTCCCTATGGGAAGGGTGAAAAGCAGCTTTAGTACCCTTACCGCTCCGTGGGAAGGTGGGGAAGGTTAGCGTTGAGCCAACTGCCCACTACGCGGTAAAACAAAGGCGTAGAGACTCCGCTTTCTACTTAAGAGGGGGAAATCACTCGATGCCTTCATTGAAGTACTTCCTTAGGGGAGGATGGCCTATTGCCTATTGGAGGAAGCAAGAAAAAGGCTGGATTGGCAGGCTAGCTCGTGCAATAAAAAAGGGA
>JBBMEF010071972.1:0-10536 GCA_037832685.1 Sicyos baderoa | reverse complement strand
GAAGCAAAGGGACACTTGCTAAATAAATGCTTAGCGGATTCGGCATCTTTCTGGCACATCATACACCAATGTGGAGATATAGATCTGTTAGGGAGCCTCCTCTGTAATTTATCATGAGTAAGGATAGCTCCATGAGATAATTCCCATAAGAAAAATTTAATTTTCTTTGGGTATTTTCCATTCCAAATAGCTTCGTAGAGATCATTGGGAGTGTCACACTGTTCCGATGCCAAGGCCTTCACCATAGAGTGGACCGTAAAGGATCCAGATGGATCCATCCTCCAATAAGCCAAGTCAGGTCCTTCCCTAAGGAGCACCGGGATGAGTGCTGAAGATAAAGAGCAATATTCAATGATTTCTTCCTCTTTTAAATTACGTCTAAGCCCCAAATTCCAGGTCGAATGCTGTTGGTCCCAAAGATCTTTGATCAACCTCTTTTTATTTTTGGAAAGAGAATAAATAAGGGGAAATTGTCTAGCCAATGAATCATCGTTTAACCAAATATCTTCCCAAAAAAGGGTAGCTGCTCCATCCCTAATTTTAAATGATATCGAGTTCAGTACCTTGTCCTTCATAGAAAGAATAAATCTCCAAGGACCCATTTTGCTCTACTAGTCAAGGATGCAGGCTTGTACGGATTATTGGTAACCCCATATCTAGCTTCAATCACAGATTTCCATAGTGTCTTTCTTTCTGTACCGTATCTCCAAATCCATTTAGAGAGGAGAGCTTCATTCTTAACTCTAATGTTTGTAATCTCGAGGCCCCCTTGTTCTCTAGGAAGAGAAACCACTTTCCAATTGATGAGATTAAGCCCTTTGGAGTCTATAGTCCCGTGCCATAGGAAATTCCTAATCAGTCTTTCAAGTTGAGCCACCACTTTACTTGACATTTTATAAAGGGACATGTAATATGTAGGGAGATTCGCAAGGGTAGATTCAATCAATGTAAGCCTCCCACCTTTTGATATGAACCCATTTTTCCATGAGGATATCTTCTTCTCGATTTTCTCGAGCATGGGTCCCCAGAAAGCTGTTGATTTTGGGTTACCATTAAGGGGCAAGCCCAGATAAGTCGATGGCCAAACCCCACACTTACAGCCGAATTTACTAGCAAGATTGCTCAATTCCAATTCATCAATATTGATCCCCATTATTTCGGACTTAGAGATATTGATAGATAAGCCAGATAATCTTTCGAACTCATGAACAATATTAAACAATTCTAGGATTTGATTATCATCGACCGTCGAAAAAAGTAACGTATCATCAGCAAATTGCAAATGTGTAATTGATAGTGGCCCTACCGAAAAGCCTTTGATGCGCAGCTCCTTTTCCGCAAGTGACATCATTCTACTAAAACCATCCATAATTAATATGAACAAGAAAGGAGAGAGTGGGTCGCCTTGTCGAAGGCCTCTGGTAGCACGAATTTTACCTCTAGGTCGACCATTAATAATAATCGAGAAATTAGCTGATGAAATACAGCCTCTAATCCATCTTCTCCATCTGACACCAAAGCCTTTAATTCGAAGAATGTCATCTAAGAAATCCCAATCCACCGTGTCGAAGGCCTTTTCAATATCAAGTTTAATGACCACTCCCTTATTCTTTTTATACAGCCATTCATCAATAATTTCATTGGCAATAAGAATAGAGTCAAGGATTTGTCGCCCCTCCACAAAGGCAGACTGGTATTCAGAGACAGTATTAGGAAGAACCCGCTTGAGCCTTTGTGATAGAACTCTGGCAATGATCTTGTACATACAGGAAGTAAGACTGATAGGTCGATAATCACTAACCCCGTTCGCATCCAGTTTCTTTGGGATCAAACAAATATAGGTCTCATTAAGACTTGCGTTGATAATACCATTCTTAAAAAACTCCTGGAACACCCTCAATATATCAGTCTTAAGAATGTTCCAAGTTTTTTTAAAGAACTCTGCAGTGTAACCATCTGGACCCGGAGTCTTATTAGTACCCAGATTACAAACAGCTTCCCAAATTTCAGCCTCCGAAAAGGGGTCCTCCAAGGACAATGCTTGCGCATTCGTAATAGGATTCCAATCAAGGTGGATTGGTATGAGGCTGTGTACTCGTTGTTTGGAGTACAACTTCTCATAAAAAGTAACGAATTCCAATTCAATCTCATCGTCACTTGTAAGACTACACCCAGAATTGGAGAGGATCTCAATGATGGAGCTTTTCCTTCTTCTAGCAGCAATAATCCTATGAAAAAGTTTTGTATTCTCATCTCCCTGTTGGAGCCAAATCTTCTTGCAATTCTGTTTCCATAGTGATTCTTCGTTGATAGCAATGGTTAACAATTGTGCTTTGATAGACAATCTTTGTTGGATTTGAACAGGGTGAATGCTACCAGATTCTTCCAAGTCGTCAAGAATTGCTAATTCCAGAGTTAATTGATCTTTCTTATCGGTAAAGTTTCCGAAGACAACCTTGTTCCAATCCTTGACCACAACTTTAAAAAGTTTGAGTTTCTGTATCAAACCGTGTCCGGGCCAACCAACAATGGGTTTGCTCATCCACCAATCATGCAACATCGGAAGAAAATCTTTATGGTGTAGCCACATATTCTGAAAACGGAAAGGAGTCGGACCCCACCTCTGTTTTCCAATGGTGAGTAAAAGTGGGAAATGGTCTGATGTTAGCCTCTCTAGTCTTTTAGCAGTGAGGTCCTTAAAATGATCCATATATTCCATTCTTAACCAGAAACCTGTCTAATTTTGATAATGTGGGAGAGGCTCTAAAGTCCGACCAAGTATAGTTTCCATTAATCAAAGGCAAATCAATCAAACTGAATTCAGCAATAAATGCATTAAAACTTTTCATGTCTGGAGTAGGCAAGCCAAGACTAGTTCTTTCATGAGTCCATCTGATAACATTAAAATCACCGCAGAGGATCCAATTTCTACCACATTCCCCGGCAAGTTTATCCAATTCCTCCCAGAATAATGGAGATGGGTCAGAGTAGGAAGGTCCATAAATCCCGGATATCCAGTAATTGTAGCCATCTGCCAATGATAAATGAATGGATAGGGAGAACGTACCTTTTTTGATATCAAGAACATTAATAGATGGATCGTTCCACATGATTAATTGGCCTCCCGAAGCTCCAATCGAGTCAACAGAAGTCCATGCCACGTCCCTAGCACTCCAAATTGATTTAATAAAATCACGATCAATATCCTTGGACTTGGTTTCTTGCAACAGAACAACAGTAGGATTATACTTCAAAATAGTGCTTTTGATAACAACCCTTTTCCCCTTATCTCCCAGACCTCTAACATTCCAAGTAATGTAAATCATGTAGCAGAAAACGACCCGCCCTGTTCTTGCTCCCTAGCCGAGCAGTCATGGTTAACATTCGAAGATAAATTCATGATCTCTCTATAAGCATTATTCTTTTTCCGAGCTTCTTTCATCTGCTTAGTAAGCTTCATTGGTAGTGGAGCAATACCCAGACCCATGGTTCTAAGCCAAATGATCGTAACCCCCAGATAAGTTGACGGATGAACATTGGGATCGAGCTTTGTGCGATACTTCCTATAATAGTCATTAGAATCATTCATCGAGAAGAACTGGCTGGTCTCTATGGGGAATTCAATTTGCAATGGGGGTGGGTCCAATGTTTCGGGGAGAGGTGTGGATGGGGAGGAAGGGTATGGGGTAGATAGGCATTCGGTGTCGGAGATAGCCAGGCAAGGAGGATTTGTCAATTGTTTGGTTCCTGGGACGAAGGTAAAATGGTTTTGGTTTATGGCTATCATTCGGTTTGGTTTTTTTAGAAGGGAGATGGGTTCTAGAAGAGCAAGGTTAAATGTTGGTTTTTTCCTTGGTTCAAGGGCAAGGGTTAAAACTTTTGTTTGGTTTTTTTGAAATTGGTCTTGCCGAGGGAAAGAAAAATAAGAAGAAGAAGCTCCAGGGTCAGAAGAATAACCAGAGGGGAAAGACTTTGGACAGATGGTATTTGCGGAAATAGGTTTGGACAAAAGGTAAAATTTATTGGTTGATAAATTAGAGGGGCCCACAATGTCATCCATCAACTTTTTCACCTGGTTATCCGGCTGTGGTTGGCTCAATACAGCAGCAACTTGTGTCAGATCCACAGTAAGATCGTCAGACACAGCAGACACGGCACCTCCATCGTTCGTCGGAGAAGCTTCCTTCTCAAGCTCGGTCGTCGACGTTATCGCGATCTCCACAGAAGAGAATGAGTCCGCAATCGGTGCTCTGTTCTCAATCCCGGTCGTCGATGTTGTCGCGAGCTCCGCAGCTGAGAAGGATTCTGAACAACCCGCTTCTATAGATCCAGTACGGCTGAAGAATGACGATGATACTCTGCTTTCAGTCCCGGTCGATGATAAAGTCGAAAACTCCGCTGAAAAGAAAGAGTCCGAAAAAATAGGATCAACATTCCTCAAAAAAATAATGGATGGGTCCGGGATCTTCTGCAAGTGTTGTCTACTGCTTTCCTTCAGACGATAAATCCATTTTGGCTTCTGCGATTTCATCTTCAAAACAGAGGAGCTCGATATGTGGGGGAGAAGAGAAGGTTTGGTGTGTAAATCATCACTTTTGGCTTTCCCTTTAGTAAGTGCACTAACATAGGAATGATTCTGAACTTCATTAAATGCTACATTACATTGCTTCATCTTCTCTATGGTCTCTGTCTCTGTTATGGGATGATCCTCATTAATGGTAGCCGCAGCAAGTATCGGGTTTAATGAGACCTTGACGGATTCCTTCGACAGTTTTTCGATGCCTTCTGGTGGAGGAGAACCTTCAATAAGAGTATGGAAAGTACGCCAGCCCCATCTATCTTCTCCAATCGGTATCATCAATTTATTACGTCTTCCATTGTTGTCAATCTTGGTGATTTCTGCAAAGTAACCTTTCCTGTTATTGATCTTTTCAATCCAAATCGTATAATCATCAGGCCGTGAAGTAACGAAGTACTTGTGGTTCAAATTCACATTAAGGAGGGTAAGGAAACCATTGTTGAGCCATTGCAGAGTTGGCCATTGGATAGACAAGAAGAAGGCCCTGTCCCTAGTAGTTTCGGTTATCCTTACTCTGTTTCCATTATATCGCTTATCCACTTCCACCGAGTAGTCCTTGCTTTCTATCGACGATATCCGAGGAAATTTCTGAATCGTCATCAAACCAGAGGCGGGGTATCATCGGAGCTAGTTGGGGATGGTCAATGGGCTAGAGAGAAACGAGAGAGAGAAAAGGGATGAGAGAGAAGTCATTGTCCCTTCCATAAAATAAGTTAAAACTTAAAATATTATGATAGAAAGTATTGTAAGAGAGCTTTGCAGAAGCGACCATGCATTTTGTGTTTATCATAACATAGCAACGAAGATTACGATTATTACCTATCTTTTTTGAAACAAGATACCGGAGACATCGAAGGAGTAGTTTCACAAGTGAGTCTCGAACGTGGGACCTTGAAGGGAGCATACCCTCAAAGCCCAAGTCTTCAACCACTGCACCACCCCTTGTGGACTATCTGAAGCCCAATAGTCTAATACCATCATTTTTCTTACCAAAATTACAAAGCTCAAAACCAAACTCACACTTGACCAATGCTTTTAAAAGTTCTAAGGCGCAAACAAAGTGTGGTTTTTTGTGTTGTGAGAAGCAGTATCATCCATAAAGAAAACATAAGGGTAGCAAATGTTAATTTTGTAATTAATAAAGGATAAAGAAAACCCAAAACACATGGATGTTAGCGTTTAGGGTTAGTAAAATTTATATTTTCAATAATTAATCAAGAACCCGTAAGGTGCAAGTCCCACGTCATGAGGACTTCACAAGAAAGCATGAACCTAGAACTCACCTTTTTACATACACCTCGCCTTTTAAAACAATGCTTCACTAAACGTAAATCATCATAGCCTTGAACATCTCGCTTATCTATTTCATCCTTTTGAAAACAGGGATATTTCAATAACATTATTTCAAACTTCAGCTTTCTTCCCGTTGAAAGAGAAATTTCAACCAATCAAAATTAAATTAATGACAAATTATTTATTACTTAGGGACCAATATAAACTATAAAGTAATGCTGATCTCCAAATTAAATTATGACAAACCAAAATATGCTACATGACTTTCTTATGGCCGTCTGATCATTACCAATATACTTAATAAGATCAAAAAAAGGTCGGATCAAATGATAATTGGGACTGAAGCCAATTTATTTGACGAAACAAAAAGAGACCAATGCTCAAAATACTGAATAGCTTGAACCAACACTTTGAAGCAGATTCAAACTCAAAGAAAATATGTGATAACTAGCGCCTCCCCATTTCGAAGAAAACGTACAAAATGATCGTTTATAAAAACCCTGAAGAATTTAAGTGACCATGTGATAGACCACCCATCAAACATGTGTACCAGCGAAGACATAAGCTTCGCCAGAGCGAACTACCAGCGAAGACATAAGCTCCGCCAGGGCAAACAACCACAATAGACGTAAGCATCGCTTATGCGAAGTTAGTTAGAGGGATTTGTTTAGGCGGAAAATTATGTTGGGGTAGTTGTTGTGTATAAATAGGTACTTTGAGGAAGAAGTTAGATATAAAATATTTTGTAAAATTGATCAAGAAGAATCAATACAAGGGGAGGAGTTCATTTCAATTGTGTTTTGTCAATTTCTTTTACATTTCGTTGTGTGCTCTATCATTTTGGTATCAAAACATAAGATCCGAATGACGACGAGAATGGATGCGAGAGTGGAATTGCTGGAAAGCAAAGTTGACTTGCTTCAAGAATCAATCGAAAAAGAATCGGACTTGAATCACAAGATCATCAAAAGCGAGATCAAGACGATAATGGCCGAGAAGCTGGTAGAAATCAAAGCGGCGATGGCGGAACATATTTCCGAAGCGTTGTCGATGGGAGTTCAAGATATTGTCAACAAGGTACGAAGGCAAGAAGAGAAAATGGCGGTGGTGATCGATAACGAGAAGAATCCAGGGACGACGAATGCGACTCTGGGTAATGCAAATAAAGAAAACAATCTGGAGAAAGCATTTGCGCCAGTGTTCGATCTGCGGCTTCGGAAACTGGAAGTCCCAGTCTTCAATGGCGAAAATCCGCACGATTGGCTTCAACAAGTTGAAAGGTATTTTTCGATTAATCGATTGGCGGAATCAGAAAAGCTCGAAGGAGCGATACTCTGCTTAGAAGGCGTGGCGTTGAAGTGGTATAACTGGAACGAAAGTCGAAATCTGATAACAAGTTGGAGCGATTTCAGAAGAGAACTAGTTCGGCGATTCTTGCCGATAGAAGTCGGAACGATTCACGAACGATTTTTCGCCTTAAAGCAAGAAGGAACAGTCGAGGAGTATCGGGCTCAATTTGAAGATATTTCTTCAACTTTGGTTCTTGACGACGACACCATGGTGGGTAAGTTTGTTGATGGCCTAAAGAACGATGTCAAGATCGAGTTACGCGTGGCTACGGTAAGCGGATTGATTCCAATAATGGAGATGGCGGAAAAGATCGAGTTCAAACAGGAACACTTTGAAGTCACAAAAAACGACGTTTTTTCCAAATTCAATAACCATTACAGTGAATCCAAATCGAACGACTTTTAAGCGCGAACCAGGGAAACCCTTCGATCACAGTCGATTACCGACCAAGAGGCTCTCGGACAGCGAGATCCAGAGTAAGAAGGAAATAGGATTATGTTTTCGTTGTGACGAACGTTACTTCTATGGCCACAAATGCAAACAAAAGGAGTTGCAAATCATGATCGTTCGCGACTGCGAACTCAATGACGAACCAGAATTTCAAGCGGCTGAAGTGGTGACAGAGGACGACGCGAACGAAGTATTCGATGAAGCGAACGAAATCGCGTTTCAAGCCTTAATCAAAGAAGGTAATCCGAAAACGCTAAAATTAAAAGGAAGTATCAATGAAAGCGAAGTGGTGGTATTAATCGACAACGGAGCTACTCATAATTTCATAGTCGAAACAGTGGTGGAGAAATTAAAAATCAAGAAGGATGAAACAGATGTTTATGGAATCATGTTGGGCACCGATTCGTCGGTTAGGGGAAACCTCGTTTGCAAAGACGTAGTATTAAATCTAGGTGAAATTTCTATCGTCCAAGAATTTTTACCGATACAATTGGGGAGTGCAGACGTCGTCTTAGGCGTGCAATGGCTGGAGACACTGGGGAAAGTTAAAACATACCACAAAATTCTGGAAATGCAGTTTCGCGTTGGCGAAACCAAGATTCTTCTCCGAGGCGATCCAACATTACTTCGTTCCCAGGTATCTCTTAAATCCATGATTAAAACCTTAAAGCTAATGAACTAGTGCGCGACGAAGTAAACATGTCGTACATAGTTTCGTCAACGATGAAGCTATGACGAAACCACCTCTGTCGAAGGACGCGTGTCAAGGATCCGAGATATGTTGATTCAATCTTAGAGATGACATGGCCGAGTCCGAGAGGAATGTCCGAGGCGCATCCGAGGATCTTCCGCCGTAGCCTAAGTTTTTCCGATTGTCTTTATTTGTTTTAGCCATTGTTCTTGTATTTACAGTTATTTCGTAGTTTAGTTTATTGCTTTATTTACTTTCGTTGTATTAAACCTTTATTTCGCTTATAACGAAGTTGTTTCCATACTTTTCTATTATTTTCGTCTATACATTTCGTCTTTACTTTCTTGCATGAATAACTAGTAAGTTCGTTGGAAGGGAGTAAGGAAGTTTTGTCTACGACGAACTTATAGTTAAGCTGAACATCAACGACATTTCCATTTTGAGAACCATGTATTCTTACTTGACTTCGAGAGGAGCAAGTAACGAAACCTAGATCGTAGGTTATGACGAACCCTCAGGAATAAGGTTCGCCTACGAGCACAAGGATCTGATGTGAGTTCGAGAGAGCCGGCTAAGTACTCGAGATAGTACAGTTGAGAACTCGAGAGAGTCCAAGGATCTGATGTGTAGTTCGCCCGGTGCTGTGTTGTTTGATTAGCGAGTTCGAGTTCGAGAGAACCAAACGAAGAGCTTGAGAAAGCCAACGTTTAGAGCTCGAGAGAGCCAACAGAGTAGCGATCAATGTTTGTCCTTAGTCTATGAGGTTTCGCTTAAGCGAAACCACCCGATGAAACATATTCTCTTCCAATGTTCGTTTTTATCTTCATTTAACTTAGTTAATCACATTTCTACCTTTAAAACAATCGTTACCTAACTCTCTTAATTTCGCTTAAGCATAAGTTTAACTTTTCCCTGTGGAGATGACATTTACTTACATTAAAGCTTGCTACAACAAGGACTGTGTATACTTGCACATTTCCTAGGATTTCACACTTTCGTTATGTTAGAGAAAAGTTTCGTTTTAACGAAACCAGCATCACGTAATCATTCTCTCCATTTATTTATTTATATGTTGTGAAATTTCCGTACAGTTATATAGGGCCAAGAAGAGCCATTGCTCAGCGACATCAGTGTATACTA
The DNA here is from genome assembly GCA_037832685.1 of Sicyos baderoa. Lineage (NCBI taxonomy): Eukaryota > Viridiplantae > Streptophyta > Magnoliopsida > Cucurbitales > Cucurbitaceae > Sicyos > Sicyos baderoa. The sequence continues at coordinate 1,033 of JBBMEF010071972.1, read as the reverse complement.
TACCTAATGACCAAGAGGTCTTAGGTTCGAGTCCTCTCACTCCCAATTGTTATAATCTCAAAAAAAAAAGTAGTTATATAGGGAAAATGAAAAGTGGTTATGGGAATTGGGAAGAATAAAAAATAGTTATGTGGTATATAGAGTGGTTATAGGAAAAAAGAAAATTATGGGGGGAATGATTCTTCGTGGCTCAAACATGGGCAAGAGGGTCATTCTCCCGTAACTGTATTCTCATCATCTTTTCCCCAAACACCCCCCCTGCTACTAACATCTCCCTTACCAGTTTCTCAATTTCATTCTTTTGGTACTGAAGATAATGGTAAGGTCTCACATTCACTGAACTCGTTCCTGGCTCCAACTCAATGGAATGGTCACAACTCCGCTGTGGTGGCAGGGTTCCTAGGGGTTCGAACACTTCAGAATAGGATCCTAACAATTTATGTAACTCATTGGGCATCTTGTCGAGATCCGATAAGGAACTCTTCTAGACCACATCACGCCCTTGGGTTTCAATCATACTGAGCTCCATTAAGAGACCTTGGTCCCCTGCTTTTAAGGATTTCATCATGGACTTCAGAGACACCTGAGTCTTGACTAACCTCGGATCTCCAAGTAACTCTACCCTCCACTTCCCCACACCAAACTTAATTTCTAACGAATGGAAGTTAAACTTGATTTTTTCTAGGGTTCGTAGCCACTCCACTCCTAGTACTACATCTGCACTACCCAGCAGTAAAGGAAGGAAATCAGTTACAATTTGTAACTCTCTTAAACACAGCTCCACATTCGAACACACTCCCGCTGTCTATACGGTATCGCCCGTCCCTAGCGTAATATCATACCCGCCTGAAGATTCCATGGGTAAACCCAACTTTGACACCACAACGTCAGGTATAAATTGTGTGTCGCCCCCGTATCTATCAATACCACAACCCTCAACCCTAAAATCCTCCCTAATACCTTTAAGGTTTTTGGCGAATCCAACCCCGCCATTGAATTTAGGGACAAGGATGCTAAGTCCCAGACTCTGTCT
>JBBMEF010071961.1:0-10536 GCA_037832685.1 Sicyos baderoa | reverse complement strand
CAATGATGGCGAAAAAGTATCATCTAAAGCGTTTATGATACTTTTTTACAATCATCATATCCCAGTTTTGTAGTAGTATGGACTCATAAACTACTCGAAAATTTTCACAAGAATTAATAACAATGGAAGCTTATGATTCTACTAAGAATGGAAAAGAATGAGAAAATTAATATAGATTCCCAAAAGTTACTAGAGATCCTTTCTAATCACCATAGCTTCAAAAAATGTAGGGTTCGAGCATTTGAGGAGCGAATATGCACCTTCCAAAATGGACTAGCCAGCATCATCAAAGAATGAGGGATTTGTATTTAGATATTCACATATTTCATTTCAAAATAATTTCAATCGATTAAATGAAAATATACAACATGACATTTATATGATACGAGGAAGTAATTATAAATGTAATATAAATGGAAAGAGCATATAAAGATAATCTATCAATATGATTGATAATTTATCTACATGATTAAAATGTATAGACGAGAAATTTAAAAAATATGTTGTTGTTGGAGATACTCACCTTGTAGCAATTGTCCCACATTGGAAAGGTGAGGATTCTACAACTCATTTATAATAGATATGGAATACTCCGCTCATGGCCAATTGGTTTTGAGGTGGAACGTACTCCCATATTCTCTAATGTGGTATCAGAGCTCTATGTGGGTTATTGATCCCCGAATTCCGATCCAACCCAAAATGCTTTGAATTCTAAAGTGGGTGTGGACTCACCCAAGCGGGCATAAGCTTAAGCAGGTATTTTTCGGTCCACAAATTTGGACATTTTCTAATATGACCGTCATCTTGAGGAAGAATGTTGGAGATACTTGTCCCACAGTTCTAGCTACCAACCAAATCTACTACGACCAAACAACTCTTCAACCAATAATTTTTAATTATGCACATTTTAATAGAATTATGTCAGCTTTAAGTTTCAAAATAATTTTTGGAAAGGAGATTTGAACCTCTCCTATGATTATTATATTATACAAAAAGATACTAGTGCTATATGCTTTTGTTGGTTTTTAAGTTAGTATACTTATTATTCTTTTTTTAACTCACCATAATAGTATCATGGTGAATGAATTTTAATTATTTTAGAAATTTTTATAGGCATTTTCAAATAAAAAGTTATTCAAATCACAACTTTTGTTTCAAGAAACTTGTATCAAATTTTCAATCATATTTATCTTAAAAAATAATGTTTTTAATTTGGTTAATTATTAGGTATGTTCATGAATATTGGAACTTTATTAAACTAATATATTAGGTTAGAATAAAAGCTTAGAGAAAACTATATATGAGAAAATTATAGGGAAATTATAATCGTTTATAGCAATTTTTTTTTTTTTTTTTTTTTTTTTTTTTAATTCTCGTCTTACTCTTTCTTTAGCAAACCAATTTAAAGAACGTAATAAAATAAAGGAAATTTGTTATGTATACAAATTTTTGGACCCCTAATAAAATTATAGCACATTTTTATTAAAAATTCGTTTATACTAAAATTTTGAGCGATTGAACTCAATCGAACTCAATCAATAACTAGGGATCGAACTCAATCAATTTGTTAAGTGATTGAGCTCAATTGATTGAGTTCAATCAATAACTAGTGATTGAACTCTGATTGAACTCAATCACCAATTTTTTGGTGTATGTGCAATTATTTTCAGTTTTGTATTATAGATGTAATTTTTTAGTCAATTTTTGTTATACATAAAAAATCCACTAAAATAAAATATGATATTTGAGAATTAAAATGGTTTAAATTATTATTTTTTAAAAGACTTTTTTGCTTTTCCTTTTGATTATTTGAAGTGGACCACAAAATTATTTGCTTCAAAGAGCAACATCTTAAAAATAGGTGACACTGAAATGCAACTTCAACCAATAAAATTACAAAATGAGGATTTAGGTTTTTTTAAAAAAATTACCTCTTACAATATGATGAGCTAAGAAAAAACATTTGGTTTTGTTCAAAGACAAATAATCTACAAAGTACCATCAACATCAATTATATTCATTACAAAAAAAACAGAAGATTCTAATACTCTAGACATTATTGTTGTCACAAAACCAACCCCTTTTTTATCCATTCAAAATTTATGCAATGTACCATATTCTCATTATCCTATTATATAATGTTTTTTATTTTTAAACTATTCCTAAATTGGACATAATGACATAATACTATTTACTTTAAAAACCATCATAGGGTGGCTCAATTAGTAAAATGGGCCTTGAGTGCAAATTAATTTCCTACGAGTTTCCACGGATATCAAAAAAAATAATATATATATACTATTTACTTTGAAATTAAGCTGCATATATTTACTTTTTAGATACTCGGTAAGAAGTCTTATAGTAATAGAAATATTATCATTACTTTTTGTACCTAAGATCTTTATAACCAATGATTAGTGTTACTACCAACATGATTATAGTTTATTGGTTAAGGCATATATCTTTGATAAATTAAAAGTTTGAATCAGATCACAATAATTTCATCGTTTGGTTGTACACCAGACGATCAACTTGTTGCTTTATTTCAATATGTGCTTAATAGATTTATAAATTTTTGTATAATTAATTTTAAAAGATAATGCACCAAATAGACACACTTCAAAGTTTAGATATATAAAACAAACCCAAAATGGCTCAAACTAAACTAATTGGTAAATCAATGTATAGGTTAATAAACTATTGTTATGATTTAATCATCACTGGATATCTGATATCCAATAAAGTAATTTAAGCAAAGCTTAACTAAATTTAAAACATTATTATCTTGGTAAGAGGTTTATACCGAATAACTAATACATAATATATAGTAAGATGAGTATTATTTATACCGTATATTTGATTATGGAAGCAGATTTTTTCAAATTTTTTCAAATTTGCCTAAATCTGTAATTATTTTGTAAAATTAAACTATCCAGTACAATTTCTCAAACTTATTTTACCATGTTTCAAAGAAAAAAAAAACTTATTCTATCCTGGAATGTGAAGACTCAAACCCAAGACATCTAAATCATTAAGTGAGTATTGATGTCGGTTGAGCTATTTTATTCTATTGTCATAAATTCATGCACTTGAATTTATGAATTATGATACATACTTTTGATATTTTTGTGTAATATTTATATTGTTGCTCATTTTTTTTTATTCTAAAATTAGGCTTTTTAACTTTCTTTTCCCATAATAATAAATAATGAAAGACAAATTTAAAGTCAACTCTGGTTTTTTTATCAATGATGTTATTGCCTTTCCTTTAGTAAAATAGAAAGAAAGCTTTTTAAGATAAGTTTGATTATTTCTCTTCTTCTAAACCAATTTGATGAATAAGAATGACATGGCTTTAGGGAGCTAGAAAAGCAAAAGCTAAACTTCACTAAACATGATTAAGAAATAAGTTTAATATAACTTTTGGTCCTCCAATTCAACCTTTTTCCTTTAATTTTAGTGTGTGGACCTTGATGATCCACATTTCATTTTAATTTTCTTTTATCTTTTCCTTTATTAATCCAAACAAAATTAGTATTGCAATAATAATTAATACTATCTTTGATCTATTAGCTAATAGAGTTATAAATTCAAATCTATACTCACTCATATATTATTTATTTTAATTTTTTTTTTTAAATTCTCTTATATATTAGGGGAATTTACATCTATATTACAATAAGGCAAAAAAATTGAGTAAATAACAACGTTTTGAAAATATTTACAAATATAGCAAAATCAGATTGATAGAATACATCAATAATTTCTAATGGAGTCTATCAGACACGATTGATGGACTCCATCAATAGTATCTGATAGATTCCATCAATAGTGTTTGATAGAGTCTATAAAAAAAAAGTTGTTATATTTACAATATTTTTAAAAAGTTCTATAATTCTAATGTAGAATAGAAAATTTCCTATCCAGCGCAAATTTTCTATATATTATTGATGTATTAAAAAAAATCTTTTTAGTACAACAAATTAAATGAAAAGGTTTTGAATCTTTAATCTTGAGAGAAAAAGTAAATGTGTGAATCGTAAATTAGATTAATAAATTGGACTTTATTTTAAATTTTTGTTTGTAACCCTTAAAAATTATGTTATAAGTCTCAATGAACTTAAAGAATAGTGTGATGTAATACCACATGTCAAATTATATATTATCACAACTTGATTCGAGTATAGAATAAACATGTAATTTAATATTAGTTGATTTAGAAATGGTATTTTTTTTTAATTCAACAATATTTGAGAATTTGTGAGACTCAAACTTGTAACTAAAATTGTACATGATATCATCCCAACACTACTTTTATTAATAATTACAAATGAAATTGATGAAACAGAAATAGTTACTTAAAGTTAAAAGAATATAACCAAAATATATACATTTGATGTGAAACTTAAAGCTATGTGATTTGAGCTCATAAACTGAAAAAAACAACAATTTGAAAGGGGGATTCAAACTTATAAATCAACATTAAACACATTCGCAAATTTACATATTAATACATACATCTTACATCAAATTCAAATAATTTTACCTTGGGATATAATATGTGTAAATTGTGGATTAAAATACTTGGATTGCCAGTATATATATATATATAATTTAAGTGATTAATTCGACGGAGTTTGAGATATGTATATATTTTTTAATATAAATTAGAGAAGAGGGATAAATACCGATTCTCAAGATTGAACCTGTGACGCAGTGTCGAAGTGATTTACAACCAAACATGAAACAATGACACTCCTAACTGTTAAAAATATTTGGGAGAGAAAATTGCACAAACCACCCCTAAATTATGATGTTTGTAACAATTACACCTTTAATCTTTTAATTTGATCAATTATATACCCTCAAGTTTGATAAGTGTTGCAATTAACCTCTTATATCTAATTTAGGCAGAAAATGAAGGATAGAATTGTCTTTTTAAATAAAAGTTGTGTTTATCTCTCTAACTTTAACGTTGTCTTGTCTTGTTTCTGATCAATCTTTATTTCTTATTCTCATCCTTCTCAAATTGATTTGGATGAATGTTAATCCAACAAAAATCTAATAAAAACAAAATTAATCGGTAAAATAATTTGCAAATTTCATGATATAGTTTAGAGGTAGTTTGTGTAATTTTCTCAAAATATTTTATATATGAATATAGTTGGAAGTGAAACTTAATTCATAGACAAGATTATACTTTTTTACAAAAATGAAATAATTAATAAATAAAATATTAACTTTTTTTATAAATGAAATGGACTAACTATATTTCATGTCTCTATTTTTAGAAAAATAAAAAGTGGATAAATGAATGGTCACCTTCATCGAAAAAAAAAACAAACAAACAAGAACAAACCACATGTTGCTTGCTTCTTTCAATTGAAAAAATGACTATTTCGAATCTTTAATCCCAGCCGTCCAATAGTTAATCATAATATGCTTTTGACGGATTAATTAATGACATTTATGAGGCAAATTTTCAAACTTATTGTCAAACGGGGTCTAATTTTAAACTTAGTGTAAAATGGAGTCGTCGCGTCTTTTCAAAGACGCGACCACCTTTTTTTTTTTGTCGCGTCTTTCAAAAGACGTACAGGACCAATAGTCAGACCGTATCTTTTAGAAACCTGTAACTAAAAGTTGGGTCGGGTCTTTCTAATAAAAAAAAATGTATATAATTAGGCCAACGTAATCTTAACAAACTTTATCTAGTCAATAAGTTTTTTTTGTTTATTACAACAAATATATATGTTCCAATTTTTTTTCAAAATGTATTTGGAGTTTGGAATTGGAACATATATGTAAGTTTAAAATAGTTGTAAATTATTGTTGAGTTTATTCGTTTTAGTGCTTAAAATGTATCTTAGATTAAAGTTTAGAAGTGTTTAACATCCATCTAGTCAAAGATCATTTTAATTTTAGAGAAAAGTTTAGTACAATTCAAGGGTTATTGCTCGGCTGCTCCTTGGGAATATACCTATTTGATTTTTTGTTTTTGAAATTGAAATTTATTTTCGTAAGATAGTAGACAAATTATAATCAATAAAAATCTTAACAAGCTTTAGGAAGCTAAATTTTTATATGATTTTGAAAAACAAAGATAACATGTAGATATAAAAGAAGAAAAAAAACTCAATAGATGAAATTGTTGTTGTTGTAAGTTTAAATTTTTTAAAAAAGTATATATAAATCAATATTTTGAGGTAGAAATTTGTTCAAATATTCAAAGTTCAAAAATAATTTATTTTTGTTTGGATCAATTTTTAACTTAATTTATTTAAATAATTGGGTATTTTTTATTATAATTAAATAATTGAGTTAATTATTGTAATTTACAAACTTAATTAATTGAGAATTAGTAGATGTTTCAAAAGTTACATTTTTTTTTTTTGTATAAAAGTTTCATTAGTTGACCATTTAAAACTTTAAAAATTATTCTCTACTTAAAATGGTTATTCTTTTACAAAATATAAAAATAAAATTTGTCCAACACAATTTAAATATTATATTATTATTGAAACAATTTTTTTTTAACACTTTTATTATTTTTTTAAACCTTTCAAGTTTCAGGTGGGTTTGAGCTTCGTTTATTGGGAGAGAGGGATTGCGACATAGTGTTAAACTGGATTACAACCAAACAATAAAATCATTGTGCCACTAACCCTTTCGATAATAAGACGTTTATATAAATCTACGTACTCATTTACCTAAATCTTATATTTATTATTTATGCTATAATAACCAGTTCTTCAAATAGTATTAATCATCCTTCTAAAAAAAAATCATTTATCACAACTTCTATAATAATTTTTTCTTCAATATTCAACTTATTATAAGCCACCATTTATCATAATCTTTATAGGAGTTGAAAATCCCTCAACTGCTAGACGAAATTCCGACGATCCTCCGCCATGTTTTTCCTTCAAGTTCATTCAGTGGACGCCGACCACCGTGTAACCCTAGAAATCTCGCCGGAGAAATCTTCAACCACCAGCTCCGTTTCTCAAATCAACCACACAGCTTCGTCCGCCATCACGAAATTCAGCGAACGAAGAGGAATCGTCCACTTGTTCCGAAGCACTTCGCGATCGTCGCTCCCAAACCCTAGCTCTCAATCCACGATTCTCTTTGTCGTCGCTGTTCCGAATTCTGTATCATACGATGATTTCGTTAACTTCTGTGGCTCTCGCATCAGCCGTGTCTCTGAGGTTCTCTTCATCAGGTAACCCTTGAATTGTTCTAATTGCTAGCAATTTTTTTTTTTGATATCCGTGATTGTCCGGGCCAGCTTTCGCACACCTCGACTAATGTCACTGGACATACCGTCTGACCCTACAACATTTGGATGCCAAAGAAACACCTAGGAAATTAATTCCTAGGTAGGTGGCCACCATGGATTGAACACATCACCTTATGCACCCCAAGAACCTTTTTGACAAATTGAGCCACTCCATGATGGTTAATTGTTAGCAATATTGAGCTGAGTGTTCCCGATTTACTTGGTTTCCTGTCTCGAACGTACCTTTGATTTGGTTTGATAGATTATGAATTGCGTATCGGATTAAGGAAAATGGTCAATGGACATGAAATCTTTTATTTCCTAGGCTTCCTTCCTTGATTTGTTTTGGTTAATGGCGTGTTCTTCTTGACTGCATTGGGTGGAACAGTTCGAGACCTGTGGCATTAATTTGTAGATACATTCCGTGTCTCCATTCCTTTGATGTCTCCCGGTGCCTGACCTAGGGACGGACGTGGTTACCCTTGTTTCAAACAAAAATAAGGAAACTTATGCACAAGGAACAAAAAAGAACGCTGTTTTTTTTTTTGGTTTGGTGCATGATATATAAGAACATTCATAAAGAAGAGATAACATAGTTGGAATGAGAATATTAAATTAAATACTAGAAGAGTTAGCAAATGTTATTTTTTTAGATGATAAAGAACAAAAAAGAACCCTACTTGAACCTGGCCTATTCAAGGAAATGCACTTAATGCGCAAGGAGAGGCTCGTGCTTGAGCGAGCCTTTTAAAACATAAGGTGGGCCTATTCAAGGAAATGCACTTAATGCGCAAGGTGAGGCTCGTGCTTGAGCGAACCTTTTAAAACATAAGGTGGGACTGTCATTAGTTTAAGGAGATCATGCTGGATATGGTAGAAGGGTAGTTGGTGGCGGTTTTGATTGTTTTCTGGTTTCTTCCACATGTCACACTCTCAGATGATGTCCTCTGATTGAATTTTTAGGAACGATGGCGTGGAGGAACGATACAGTGTTTTGATTAAGCTTGAAAATCAGATGGATTGTGATGGATTCTATGGAAGTTTGAATGGCAGAACGTTTTCTCCCTCTGAGGTATGAGAACTGCAATTTCAGTCGTTTATTTGATCTAATGGAAACATGCTCTTATAATATTGCCACATATATTATTCATTTTTAGGCAGAGGTATGCCATATTCTGTTTCTGATGTCTGTCGAGTACACAGAATCAGCAGAGGTAGCCGGGTCACCTCCAGATGGATGTACTGAATTGCCTACTTGTCCCGTTTGCCTGGGTGAGTCTAGTCACTGGTGTTCCTACCTCTGTTGGCATGTGCCACCCCGATGCTCGATTTATTTTGCTTAAATTCTGATAGAGTCTAATTCACCTAACTTAATCTATGTGAATGTTAGAGAGATTTGATCCTGATACCAGTGGAATTATTCACACACTATGTGACCATTCATTTCACTGCCCCTGCATTTCAAAATGGACTTCTTTATCTTGTCAGGTGAGTACATACTTCATTCTTTCTAGTTTCTATTACCTTTTTGTCTAGTTTCTCTAGCTCTCAACCCTCACTTGACATTGCGTAAGTTCTTGCATAATCCAAAAACTACTGGTGAAGCAGGAGCTTTTGTGTTTGATATGAATAATGACCAGTCTCTTTTATAGGTTTTGTTATGATCGTCTCAATTTGTAAACTAAAAAATGCGCCATGAATATGATTGAAATGTCAATGAACTTATATTTACTCGACTTTTTCACCTTCTCATGGTATGCCACAGAAAAATAGCTATATCCTACTTCATTTGTTATATGTATTCATAAATAGTGTGAAATACAACAATTTACATGTGTATAAGTTTCATCTGGCTGTGCTCTTTGTGAGAAACCTTTTGGTATATTGAAACATCACACAGTCTTTCTATTTTTGGCAAGTCATCAGGTCTGTCGATTCTGTCAGCAGCAGGATGAGAAACAAGCTTGCTTCATTTGTGGAACTGTGGAGAATCTCTGGGTGTGCGTGATATGTGGCTTTCTAGGATGTGGAAGGTTACTTGCTAATATCGACTTCTCTTCTTATATATTCTAAGTTGACATATTCAAGAAGACTGCACTTTTCTGTCATGACGATTGTAATTGTGACATTATTTATTGTCCTTTTGTATCATGTTGATCTTAGATACAAGGAAGGGCATGCAATCAGGCATTGGAAAAATATTCATCATTGCTATTCTCTTGATTTAAGAACACAGCAAATTTGGGATTATGTTGGCGACACTTATGTTCACCGCTTGAATCAGTCAAAAGTTGATGGTAAGTTCGGAGAAATGAATTCGCATTGCATGTCGCATGAAGGAGAGTGTGGAACTTGTGAGCATAGTGAAGACTCTGGAATCAATGAGGCCCTGTACAGCAGTAAAGTTGAAACAGTATGTTTTTCTGAAATTTGTTTTGGCATACATCGTGAATTCTGTTTTTACTAGTTTGTAAACTGGATGTTTTCACTAGGAAATTTTGGTCTGGTTGAATCATATTAAATCACCAACCAACTCAAAAGCTTAAAATTTGGGTAAATTTAATTATACCAACCAACACTTCTTTCCTTCCGCGGTGGGCTTGAAAATTTGAACTCAAGACTTGATAGGGGTTTGAATTCATGACTTTTTGTTTTGAATTCTGATATCATGTTAAATCATATTAATTACCAATCAACTTAAAAGTTTAAGTTGGTAGGTTAGGTTATGGATTTCGGACCATGAATTTTAATCCTATGTGTAGGTTTAAAGGCTGGTCCCTTCTGGACATTCAATAAAATTGTAGGCTTTGGATAATACAGAGCATTTAGCTCATTAATCACATTATTCATACAACAAGTGTACATCCCTAATTTTCATGTTTCCTAACAGATTGTGGATGAGTATAATCGGCTTCTTGCGACCCAGCTGGAAACTCAGAGACAAGTATGCATTTGAACTTCCCTGCTTTAGATTAGGCTTCAGAGTATATCTTGCACCTTATTGTGATATTACATTTTATGTTTGTTCAATATGTCTTGCCTCTGTCAACACTATCTTTGGCCCCCAATGTAGTTCATGTGTCAGATATATAATATATCCTATTTCCCAAGCATGTTTTCTGAAGTGAAAGTGAATATTTGACTGCATTAATATTTCGAGTTCTTGGCATCTTTTAGTTGTCATACATAGACATAAGTCTTGGTATATGATGGGACAAGACAGAATATACCACTGCCACAGATGCTGATATATA
>JBBMEF010071932.1:0-10539 GCA_037832685.1 Sicyos baderoa | reverse complement strand
GGGGGGGGGGGGGTTTTTTTTTTTTTTTTTTTTTTTTTTTTTTTTTTTTTTTTTTTTTTTTTTTTTTTTGAAACAAAGTGGATGAATAAGTTAAACACTACTAAACATGGAGGTCGAAAGAATTTTTTACTTTTTACTTTTTAGGCTAAACTATCATAAATACAGTTCTACGGTGATTTTGTAAAAATATGCCTCTTAAATTTAATAAATATCCTTAAAACTTTAAAAATAATTATAATAATTAAAAATTCTCTTTTTTTCCTTTGAAGAAATTTAAAAGCTTTGTTTCAAAAAGTACTTAAATACTTTTAAAAAAAAATCAAAAAAAAGATATTGAAATTTTATTTGAATAATATATTATTGACATTTCAAAAGCATTAAAAATGATTATTATTTTTCTCTCTTTACATAAAATGACCATACTATTCAAATGTCTAACAATTTGATCAAATAAGAAATTCAAGAAAATTGATAAAATAACCTCTATAAATAAAAAATTCATAACCATGATTATCTATTGTAACTTTTAAAGACGAAAAAAGATATCGAATCGGTTAGTAGCACAGTTATTTCATTGTTTGGTTGTAAATCAATTCAACATTAGCACGATCACAAATTTGAACCCAAAATCTAAAATAAACTTGTGACCTTGGCCTTGAACTAATTAATAAAAAAATTAAAGATCACAATTTATCCACAATTGGCAAGATAATTATATAAATGGAGCAGGAATCATCTGGTTGATGATTTTTAAGCAGATGGGTTTTATAATCCATTATAGAATACAAGTTGAAGTTTTTTTTTCCTTTTTTTTTCCTATTTTTCTTTCATTATTTAATCTCTGTTGTTGAGCTTTCACAAAGCACTTAAATTAAGATCTGCTTATTCTATCTAAAAAATGTTTATTCACACTCACTTGGCATTATCATAGATAGGAATCTTTGTTTCCAACTAAACATTAAAAAGAAGACTGTACTCAAAAAAAAAAAAAAAAACACATTAAAAAAGACAAAAACAATTTTGTTAGAAAGCTCTTTGACTAATTATTGATACACATAACTTGCATAAGCATCTTAATTTATCAATTCAGTTGTTTGCTTTTTCTTTTTTATTCAATTAGAAAATTGAAATTTCAAACTCGGTTATCAATCATACACTATATTAGTTGATAAATTCTTCATTGATTTGGATTGAAAAAAAAATGAACATTTATTATAAGAAATTTGCGCTGTATAGCAAATTTTCTACTCTACATTAGAATTATATTAACTTTTTAAAAATATTGCAAATATAGCAACTTTCTTTTGATAGAGTCTATCAGACACTATTGATGAAGTCTATCAGACACGATTAATGGAGTCTATTGATGGAGTCTATCGGACACTATTGATGGAGTCTATCAGACACTATTGATGGAGTCTATCAACCTGATTTTATTATATTTATAAATATTTTCAAAAAGTTGCTATTTATTCAAAAAAAATTACCTTATTGTAATATACATGCTAATTCTCCTTTATTATATATATATATATTCAGGCCTCTTATTTCTTTAATTTATAGTGTATATTTTATTTAGTTGAGTTACGGTTAGGTTAGCAACTAAACTCTAATTATATAAGATGGGACATTTGAAAACTAATTTAAATATCTACTAAGCTAGAGTTATTAAATGATTATGCTTTATTGATGTAAGGATTCAATATCTTTGAAGACTACACCCTACCAATAATTAACAAATCCTACCAATATCTTGATCAATCACCAATTAAACTAAAGAAATCCTAGAAACAACAATTATTTCTTTTGAAAAGAGTTGAAACTTTCAAGATAATCAATTATATTTCCTCACCTCTTTCTCTTTCTCTTATATTTTACAACACAAATTGCATAAAGAACAACACATCCAAATTAAATCACAATTAAGTTTTCTACATTGATTAGATAAAAACTATATATGGAGGAAAGAAAACTCAAAGGGTATCAAATTGAGATTAATGTAATTGGCATTGATGTACTATCAGCATCAGATTCAAGTATAAGAGAACCAATTAAATTAAGAGTATAAATTATTTGTTATTAACAAAAGAGAGATACCCAAAACCAAGTTTTTATAGACAATCAGTGCAATAGATTAGCTGGCACAAAAGAGACAAATACCAAAACCAAGCTTTATTAAGATGATGTCTATTTGATTTTATCAATTTTGAATCAGATCTCAATACTCATTAAGTATAATAGGCTCGAATATTAGACAGTTTGAGATTCCATCTCATATTCAAATTGACTATGAAAAGATAATTTACTTTTCTTATAAATGTTGCAAAAGCGCTTAAAGAGTGTTTGTTTGTCTACTCCTAAAAAAAACATATTCAAATGAGTTATTCTAACTACTCAAAACAACTCCTCATTTCAAACTATTCAAAAAATTCCTCATTTGTGGTTACTCATTTTTAATAGTTTCATTTATAATTACTCAAAATAACTCGTGTTTAACCACTGATTTCTAATCATTAATTTTTAACTATTAAAAATAACTTATTATTTTAAATCCATATCTAAACAAGTTGTTGTCTCTAACTTTTTTTTTTTAAAAAAAATTACATTCAAACAAATTGTTTACTGCAACTAGCTCCGTAAACATCTGCATCAAAACCAGTTTTACAAAAACTTCAATTTTCTAAATAAATTTTCAAAATAACACCTCAAATTAACTCTTCATCCAAACATGTCGGGGATCGAAAACAAAAAGGTGTCAAAGAACGGACATTGTTTCCACACAGGTCACATTCACAACATAGGATCTTTACCACTGGCTTTTGTTTTGGTGGGGAACCTTTTGCTTTTCTCAACCCATTTGTGTTTTCTAGTTCAATTATATTCCCTTACTTCCTACTTCTTCCATTTAGTTCCTATTTCATCTTTATACTTTTGATATCTTCCATGTTCTTTTCTTAAAGTTTGCTTAATATTGAAGAATAATGTACAAATTCTCTATTATCTGACCAACTATTCCTAGTTAGACTTTATAAATTAAAAAAAAAAAAAAAAAAAAAAAAAAAAAAAAAAAAAAAACCAATTTAGTCTCTTTTAAAAATTAATTTGAATTAAACCTCTATAGTTTTAAAACTAAAACTTACTTTCTATAATTTAATAAAAATCTAATCTTCATAATCACTAGCTAATAAGTACGCAAAGATAATTATTCATGTGTAAATAATGAGTATTTTTTTGTCAAATCAATCATAACTTTCATCTTCATTATTGACACGTGAATAATTAACTTCTATATATTTAATTTGCTAACAATTATGAATAATAAGTACTATTTTTAGGTTTCATCAAACAATGAGATAAACTACTTACCCTCTACCGAATAAGATTACTAAACAATGCAATTTAGAAGATTAAGTCAAGGATGCTTATTGCTCCGGGCAATCAAAAGAGTTAAGAGACTTCGAGTAAATCGTCGTTGGTTGTGTTTTTTATAAGGTAACATTGATACTAGGAACTTTGGGGTTTTGTTATAAGGGTGACACGCGTGATGCTACACTTTAAATGTATATAAATTTGTGCGACGTGTATAGCATTCAGCAGACAACATGCAAGTGCACACGGTCCGTTTGTATCAAATGATAAGTAAAGTCATCTCCCACGAGGATTGTATGAAATGATTCAAATGATATCCGGAAGGTTAAGTACAAAAAGTAAAGATAATATGGTTGTCTCTTGGTGTCAAGGTAAAATGCAATAACAACCAAATACGACACGAATTGCTGTCACCACAATGTATCGCAGAAATACTAACGAGAAACTTAAAACAAAATGTAGTTATAACTGAAATGCTAATGAAAAATGCTAAACGCAACTTGGAAATTACTTCAATAAAGAAATAGGTTCGGGTTAAGGTTGATTAAGTATGATCTATATGCATCGGGGATAAGATTAGTGGTAAGAAGTGGCTCCGCACAACATGAATCCTAAAGCTCCCTCTCGGGATGCATTCATCCTCCTCGAACTTGCACTATCGCATCAAAGTTCGAGGCTCTTAAGCATGAAATGCGCACTAGCGAGTCGACTATCTCTAGCCTCACTCTTTAATAGGTAGGAGATCCTAACACTGAAACCAATGGTCATCTATAGTAGGTCTCTAACCTCTCTTCCTCTCGGAACGGCGAGAATAGCAAACATGAATGGATGATCAGTCGAAACATGATTTTAATTAAAACGCCTATGACAACATAGCTCGACATCTCCCTGCTCACCCCGATAACATGCATCGCACACTCATCCCTTAACCTTCACCTATGGAAACTTAGCTCATACTCGCAGCAAACATAACGAAAGCAGAAATATTAACTGTCCTCAGCATAATAATCAGCAGATAAGATCTGGAAATGTAATCGATGAAAAATTTCAACTAACAAACAGAGATCCAAACTTGTACCGTCGTAAATCAGCAGCAAACAACAGTAAAATTACTCCAAAGTAAAGAAAACTTCAAATCGTAGCATAAACGAACTAGAAAAAGTTACGGATGAGCGATCGCAAATGTTCACACTCTAAATCGAAGATCTAAGCTAATGAAACAGTAAAATAACAAGATCGAAAGTAAAATTCGAAATACTGAAATTCGAAAATGCAACAAACAGAGCTGTGGACTTCAGCACGATCGGAGAAACTCCGGCGGAATTCCAAGCTAGCTCCAGAACAGCAAAAATGGCAGAAAATACAGAAAACACTCTGAAGAAGACGACGAAAACTCCCGAAAATGGAGAAGAACTTTTGCGGAAATGATAATAGAGCTGGCCGAATTTCATTCAAATGATTAATGCGGCTTTTATAGGCTTCCCAAATCGCAAATGAACGGTTGGGATTGGATCTGCAACTTTCTTGTCCACTACTCCAATTATGACATCAGCATACGTCAGCAACACGAAATTCCATCATTCACTTTTTGCTAGGAAAAGAATCTTCCCGCCTCTACCGAATGCGTAGATAAATGCCGAGCACAATAGACTCTTTTTCCCAATCTTCAATCTTCTCTTTCAATTGTCTCTTTCTTAGTAGGTTTAGCTCCAGCAACTTCGTATTTACACCCTGAAACAATAGGAATAATTCCAACAAGTCAAAAGTTCCAGAAATGCTTAAAATAATGCAGATAACTCTGCATTTTGACTCAAAAACTCTCTTTTTCTTAGGATTTCTAATTCTTGCATCTTTTACAACATGCTTTGCATGATTTTATGTGTATTTCACTGTTCTTAGGTGATTCAAGCTACTAATATAAATGTTATGATGTAAGAATATGCTTAAAAACACCTTATTTCAGGGCTAGAATACTCTCTTTTAGAGAGGTATCAAAGGGTAAGGCCATTTGAGATCATAAGAAGGGTTAATATTGTGACTTGTTGATTGACATTGTCGTTATCGCTATCTAAAGTGCACGACATGATCTATGTGTCCATGCTACACCGGTATGTAATGGACTTGTCTCACTTGAAAGACTTTGAGCCATTGGAGCTTATCAAGGAGGAGAAGTCAATACAAATCCTAGCTTTAAATCGAAACACTATACACAACAAGTGGAAGATGCAACTTCGAAGCGAGAGGAAGACATGCGCGCACACCCATTTTCTAGAGTTATATCAAGGTTTAAGAACTTTAAAGAATGAAAGTTTCTTAAAGACTTGGTAGAAATTAACTTTGACTCATCCAATCTAATGGTTTTTCAACTAATAAGACTATTATGAAAACGGTAATCAACAATCGATCAAACAATAAGAAATATAACGTAAAAGAAGAAGAAAACAACACATATAATTTACGTGATTTACTAACGTTATGTTAGCTAGTTCACGGGGAGAGAGAGAAACCAATTTTATTCAGAAGAAGCATAATATAGACTCTCGACTAACTAATCGCAGGGCAACAATCATTCCAGACATATCGCAACAAAGACTATCCTTGATCTTTTTGTGTTCTACAACTAGTAAGAGACCTTAAAACTGTGAAAAATATTTACATCATGCCGGGCATCCTATATAAAATAATGTCCATTTATGTGGCCAATATCGACCACAATCTATTTTTGTTTACTTTATTTTTTAATCTTTTAAATTTAAAATCAAATAGATTGTGGTCCATATTGGGTCACATATGTGGACATTATTTTATATATGATGTTCGGACATGATGTAAATATTCCTCTAAAACTGTCTACATTCTTTTCTATAAAAAAATTTAGAAAAAAAAAAAACTGTCTTTCAACTTTTATTTTCACATCAATAACCAAAGGTACAATATAGCTTTATTTGTCATGTCACATCTAAAAAACAGATCACCTTGGCGGGTGTTTGGGGCAAAGAAAATGTTAGATGAAAACGTCGCTCAAAAAATCGGCTTGGTAATAAAAAGAAGAATAGAGTGAAAAATGATTATTTGTGTTTGAGGTGAAGTTAATGATTATGGAGGAATCATTATTTGTATTTAAAATAATGATAATAATTATGAAAAAAATAAAATAATGAATATGATGTGAGTAAAAAGTAGTGATGTGAATTGATGTATGAAAAGTTGTTGGAGACAGAATAAAAAGTATATGAAAAAGAATTAAAAAAGTAATTTTTGGAAAATGTGATTAGAGGGTTAATGATTTCCGGTGCCCCAAACACGGAGAATCATTCACATTTCCTTTCTCCCCTTATTTTTTGTGGTCCAAACATCCCCTAATTCTAATTCCTCGAGAAATCAATAGAAGTTTATTTTCAAAAAAAAACAAAAAAAACAACAACAACATACTCCATACACATTAATCAACGAATAATGAATTTCTTACGTCGTCGCTAGTTTATGTGGACTAAAAAACATAATTTGTCGTTTATTTTGTTATTTTTGTATATAAATCAGTACTCATTGAAAATTTGAAAAAATATTTCCAAAAAGAAGAAAAAATACATTACATCATAGATCATGATCTGAATTCAGAACTGACAATGTGCAATGTACAAGCATTATGCATATTTCTTGTCACAATTCTTTAATATTTTTAGAGCAGTGACAAAGTGCCAGTAGCATTATTGCTCCCTTTTATAATAAAAATTAAAAAAAAAAAAAAAAGTTTATTATATTCTTATATCCAAGTATAATTCCGGCAGAAAAGCAAATTGTTTGAATGATGGTAGGTTAAAGAATTGTTACTTTCAACATCATGGGATATATAAAATGACATTATTTTATAAAGTTTGTGCCTTCTCAACCCCATAAGGGGTATTATTTTTAATCATTTCTCTTTTCTATATGTTGAAAGGAAAGAAGATTTTTTTATTTTTTAATATTTATTTTATGCATTTGAAAAATAATTGCTGTCCAGAGGGAATTTTCCTTTTTTTTTTTAAAAAAAAGCATCTTTCAAAGTCAGAGGTTGTGAACTTTGAAAGATTGTTTTGGATTTCTCAGTACCTTGGTCAAGCTGAAGAGTTTCTTTCAGCCTTTCATTTCCATTTTAAAGGGAGCTGACCTGCAAATTCAAGTGAAAACATTATGGTCAAAAAAGAGAAAGAGAAAGAATTTTGAAGTACATTCACACTTTTTATGGCTATTACCAAGAGATTCATATGCAACTTCTAATAGTCAAATTTGTCTGGTAGAATAGCTATTAATGAAAAATATTTAGGTCATGTCCGACCTAAAAAATAATGTCCATTAATATTACCTACTTTTTCTTTTATTTTAAACTCAAAATAAAAAGAGAAAAAAATGAAAAATAGTTTGTGACTTATATTGTGTCATATATGTAAGCATTAATATTTAGGTCATGCCGAGCATGACCTAAATATTTCTAAAAAGAAATCTTCTTCTTTGGGCTTGTTTGAAATGAAATGAGAAAATTGGCCCAAAAGGAACAAGACTGTAAGCTTTTACAATTGATTTTCCAAGTCTATTTTTTCCTACCATTTAATTCAAATAAGTTTGATACATACAAAGGAAAAACGAATATAAAGATGAATGACATGTTTGAACTTGAAAGTGTTTTGGAATAGTCCTGGTCTTCTTAGTTGTGTTGAACATAACAAAAGTAATATTCTAGATTGTTGATACATGCTAATTATCGACATTATTGCTAGGTTGAATAACAAAAGTAATTATGGTCTCTTTCTTTCTCGAGATAAAGATAACCACGCTACGTCCCTAGGTCTACAAATTAATGTCATAGATGACTCTCAAACTTGAGATTTTGAGGGGTACACCTTTAAAACTCAAAACCACTGCGCTATCCTTTGGGGACAATAATTATGGTCATTTGAAAATCACTTTTAAACATGTCTGAAGAGCACAAAAGAGGGTGGGGAAACATAGTCAGCTTTCACGCACCTCGACTATTGTCACGAATATATCGCATGATCCTACAATATTTGAATGCCAAAGAAACACGTAAAAAGTTAATTCCTATATAGATAACTATCAAGAATTGAATTCATTAACTCTTCATTCTCCAAGATTCTATTGAGTCTGGACCACACTAGCCCACTGTCAATTGATTTTTTTTTTTTCTTAATGTAATGAGTTCAATTAAAAACGGTAAAAACACAAATGAGTTCAAGTTTTATTTTTGGCTCAGAAGTGAGCTCTAAAGTATTATGAATAAATTTTTCAAGGTGAAACTACAAAACAGATGCTTGAATAATTTGGTCAAATAGTACAAATTGTTGCCTATAGGTTCAGAAACAAGGTGTAGAATAATTTGTAAGTGTACTTGAGAAGGGAAAAGAGGTTTATATAACTAGAGAGGTGAGCACAATCTTACTTGAGAAGAGCAAGTCCATAGTCTGAATTTGCGCATGCCCCAACGCTTTTGTTCAAAGGAGGCACGAATTGACTGAATCATCGAACGAACCGAATGTATATGAGCCAATATTGTTAGCAGGAATTCGAACTTAAGACCTCTTATTCTGAAACCATGTTGAGTTATATAAAATCATCAATCAATCTAAGCTAGTAGATTGAGGTAAATTTAAGGAAATTTGTTATTTATACCAATTTGAAGGCCCTCTATTAAAATTATAACACATTTTTATCAAAAATTTGTTTATACCAAAATTATGAGTGATTGAACTCAATCGAACTCAATCAATAACTAGTGATTGAACTCAATCAGTTTGTTAAGTGATTGAGCTTAACTGATTGAGTTCAATCACTCATAATTGTGGTATATGTGCAATTATTTTCAGTTTTGTGCTATAGATGCAATTTTTTAGTCAATTTTTGTTATACATGAAAAATCCCTTAAATTTAACTATATCAACTAACAAATGTCGTCCCGTAAGCAGATCTCAAGCCATTGATCTGGATCCGTGCACAAAAATATAGGATAAGCCCTTCCATATATATATATATATTATTAAATGATGCAAGTAATTTGTTAATCTATCTAATGAAGTTCTATAAATAGCGACCTCTTCCATTGTGAATCCATTGCGCTGAAGTCCCTCTAGATTCAAACCACGAAGTTCTGGTCTTTCTCCCGCCACCATCATGTATTTGGGGATATCTTGTGAAACCTTCAAGCATGTTAATGTAATTAAATGAAATCAGGTTTGCAAATATTTTTGTGGATTGTTCTTAACAAAATTAATTCAAATATATTCAACGTTCAACTAAACATCCGAACAAATTAGTTTGCATTCAGAAGATCAGCATGCTAGATATACTGCTACAAAGCTACTAGATAACCTTTTTTTTTTTTTTTTTTTTCTTGAAAGAAGGTAATCACATTCGTCTCTAAGCCAGACACAGGAAGACATCGAAAAAATTGAGAGAGTGTCCATGACCAAAAGATCATGAGTTTGAATCCTCATCCCTCATCCCTAATTTTTGTTTAACTCAAGAAATAAACTAAGATATCTCAGAAACTACACAGTACAAACAACTAAGAAGCATGGACACGGACACGGGACACGGGATACGACACGACACGGCGACACACCAATTTTTAAAAAACTAGGACACGGACACGTTTGGGACACGTCGATTATATATATATATACAAATAATTAGAATAAAATAATAACTAACATAATCTTACCATGGACAATTGAACTGAAAGAAAACATGTTATATTAAGACACTCCCATGTGAATGAAGATGTACCCACGACTTGGAGAGATACTCAATGTTGTTTAAATTGAAGGATTGACAAAGAGTTGAAGAAGATAAAAACCGAAAAATTCTTGGAGGTGGCGACAAATAATAGTATAGACTGCTAGAGAACTTGTTCAATATTATATTAGGTAAAACTTCTTTTTTTGTTATTTAAATATGAAAAACGTGGGTTTATAAGTGGGCTTAATATAATAAATAAAATTGGTCTTACATTTCGTTAAAAAACTTATTATTTATTAAAAAAAGTCAGTCAACGTGTCCTCGCCGTGTCCTTCGCGTGTTCTTGCCGTGTCCATTATTAAAAAAAATGGACACTTCAATTCGCGTGTCGGACACGTGTCCGAGGCGTGTCCGGGCGTGGGGGGGGGGGGGGGGGGG
>JBBMEF010071892.1:0-10544 GCA_037832685.1 Sicyos baderoa | reverse complement strand
ATGACTAATATGCTCTAGAAATATGCTTAGAAACACCTTATTTCAGGGCTAAAAACCGCTCTTTTGGATCGGTATCAATGTGGCTAAAGGTTTCTCACAAAAAAAAAAAGTTATTTGAGGTGTTTTTCTCATATTGTTCGTTTGAATTGTAGTATGACTTTCTAATATGAAACTTTGTACGAAGATTTGATACACAAGGTTATGTTAGGTATTTGGAAAAATATTAGAAATAAGATTTTCTACGTCATAAAGATTTAAGGATTCCAAAAGGTTCAAGGAACCGGAAAGATTCAATGAATCATAAATGTTCAAGGAATTTGAAAGCTAAAAGGAAGTGGTGTGTTCTAAGCCCTAAAAAAGGAGCAACTGGCTATGGTTGTGAAATAGTGTGAACATCCATCTCAAAACTAATTGGTTATAAAAAGAGTAGTCAACCTACCTTATAAACACTTGTTAATATCTGTGAGATTCTCAACATGCCCCCTCAAGATGATGCCTCTTTTTAGGCTATCAATCTTGAATCAGATCTCAATTTCATTTGGACCGTATACTTGTTGGGCTTAATGGGCTTAATTGATTTTGAGATGGATGTTCACACTATTTCACATGGTATCAGAGTCCATAAAGCCCAAACGAGTATTCGGTTTAATAAAATGAAATCGAGATTCAATTTGCACTACTCCTCTCATCACCAATTGGTTTTGATATGGATGTGTCCACATTATTTTACAATGGTTACAAAGCATCTCAGTCAGAAGGAAACTTATGGTGTACTGACTCTAGTAAAATTCCTTTTGTATTCTCTTGTGGAGAGTGGGGCAAAAGGTGTGAGTCGTATAATATTTGAAGAGAGTGTTTATGTGAGTGGGGTCAGTGAGAGAATTTTATTTGATTGTATCAATTTATCATATAGTGGAAGTTCTTTCTATTTGATATTTTTTCTCCGATTTTGAAGTTTTCCATGTAAATTATTGTATTATCTTTTATTGTTTTCCTTTTTAGTTTCTCAATTATTATTTGTCTATTCTTGTAGTAATTAGGGAAGGTTTTTCCCAACAAGTGCTATCAGAGCTTTAGGTTCGTAGTTTTAGTGGTGTTCATTTGCAGATTTGCTAGAATTGAAGCAGATATGTCAACCTTTATGAGTGCAATGAAGTTTGGCGTATATAAATTTGATGGAATGATGAATTTTGGTTTGTGGCAAGTACAAGTCAAAGGTGTGCTGATACATTCTAGATTACACAAGGCTTTGAAAGGAATACTAGGTGGGTGGTGCTTTTGAAAAATCAAGCGGTGATGGTGGTTCAACAGAGTCTAGTGGTGGTTCCAGTAGAGGTTCTCTGAAGTCCAGCATGAGTGATGACGAATGAAAGGAAATGGATTTGAGAGCTGCAAGTGCAATCAGATCAAATTTGGCTAAAAATATTTTTGGTAACGTACATGAAATAACAACAGCCAAACAGCTTTGGGAGAAGCTTGAAGCGATGTATCATGCTAATAGCATTCAAAATCAGTTGTACCTGAAGGAGCAATTTTACAGGTTGCGAATGGAGGAAGGTACGAAAATCTCAAATCATCTAAGTGTTTTCAATGGCATTGTCTCTAAGTGGAGGTGGTTGGTGTGAAGATGAAGATAAGGCACATAGGCTTATCTTGTCACTTCCACCTTCTTAAGAACATATGAAGTCAATCTTGATGTACGGAAAATATTCTTTAAATTTTGCAGAGGCTACTATCAAACTTCTATAAGAAGAAAGAAGACTAAATTCTGATGAGCGTACTTCACAAGAAGATTCAGTACTGGTAGCTGGCAATTAGAAGAAGAAGAAAAAATTTGTGCAAAAGAATGGTTGTTGGGAATGTGGACAACTTGGTCACTTGAGAAAAAACTATCCTAACAGAGCAAGTTCGTCAAAGGGTTCTGGTAAGGATGCTGACGTGGTCTCTCTCGTAGGGAGATCTTGTGACTTCCTCTGAAGAAAGAAAGAAATCGTTCTTATGGTATGTCTGCTTTGCCATGGTAAAGGATATGCTGTCAGCGGTTCCACATGTTTGCACGCGGGCATTGACTTGACAATTATGCAAGATGTGTGGTGGAAGTTATGTTGGTGATTGAAGAACTTCCAGGTAAGTCAAGTATGTAGAAGTTGCACCATAAATTTCAGCAATGTGTATCAACATGTGACGAAGAAGTAAAATCTTGGAATGTAAGATTTCAAGTGTTATACTTTTTATGGTGGAGTCTGTTATAATTCTTAGAGTTGAGAATTATGATTGTTAGAGAAGACAATATTGTAGTAGAAAATGTGGATTCTTTAAATATCTAGCAAAGGTGGAATTTGTTAGGCATTTGACAAAATATTAGAAAAAAAATTTCTACATCGAAAAAATTCAAGAAATCCAAAAGGTATAATGAATCCGAAAGATTCAAGAAATCATAAAAGTTTAAAGAAAAGCTAAAAGAAAGTGGTGTGCTTCAAACACTATAAAAGAAGCAACTGGCTTTGATTTCACAGCATCCCAATCAGAATCGCTTTAAATTTATAGTGTACTAACTCTAGTTAAATTCTTTTTGAATTCTCTTGTGGGGGGTGAGACAAAGGGTGTGAATAGTATAAGCTTTGAAGAGAGTGTTTATGTGAGTGAGGTCGGTGTAATAACCCCAAGTTTCATTATTTAATAGATTGATTAACCTTAAGTTGAAGTTCTTTTTAAGAGAGGGCATTTTTGGAGTTGGGTTCAAATGGAGGGGTAAATGGGTCTTTTACCATTAATATTTAATTAAATTTTGAGGTTTGAGAAACCCTAAATTACTATTCATTGTCTTCTTCCTCAGCCCTTATTGTTGTCATTTGGTTGAGATGCACTGCCTTCTTCTTCTGTATGGTCGAGCAGTTGCCTGGGTCGCATTCGTCGCAACCATGGAGTTCAACCCGAGTTGGAGTCGTCGCCGAGCAGGTCAGTGGCCGCCGCAGTTGGAAGTCGACGTTGAGGTATTGGTTCGCCGGCTAGATCTTCGAGAGTTGGGCAGTGGGTTGCATATTTGTAAAGACTCGACCAGAATAACGGTCATAAACCTAGTCTTTACTGCATGCATGACTTTAAAGCGGAAATTAAAACATGAAAGCCATCTAGATTCGCAATAAAAATATAAAGAATTTAAACAAACACAAACTAGCTAAGCAACTTGTCCCTGTTTCCAAGACACATGTTCCAAAGCAAATACATTTAACGCCTCTCTGGCCAGAGAATTCAAAACAGAAAAAACAGAGCCTTTCATTAAAACTTCAAACCAAATCCAGATAACATTCATAAAAGCCTAAGGGCTCCGTGCCCAACTACATGCAATGAAACAGTTAAATTCAAAAGATAACACTCAGAGTTTAAAACTTAAAACATAAGTTCATAAGTCATTTTCATGATCTCTCCACAACTCTTCCAGCCATCAACGCTGTTGCTTCAAGTTACCTGGTGGAAAACCATATAATAAGGGTGAGTTAACGAGTTTACTCAGTAAGAATCTCCAACCGGGGTACATTACAACTCAAAGATCATCTAGCCAGAAAGTATACAAACAAACAATTTCCGCACACAACAATCTCCACAAGATTACTCGAAAATAATACTTTCTCGGTCTAAGCTCAACTAACAACTTTGGAAGGGTTAGTGTACTGTTCTCAAGATCCCGAGGGAGCTCTCCCCTTGGTGCATAATGAGCGTGCACGCACACCGCATGCTACTGGAATCCAGGTAGGTACAGGTCTAGGGCAGCCTGCCCTGGTCCAGGTCCACATGGCTAAACGACTCGGAATGGTGTCACTGAATCATAGTGGTGCGAGACCTCGGCACCCAACTATGTTAGCATGAACCACCTCTCACCTGCTGCTAGGATCCGCTCACAGTAGGCTTGCCCAAAGACTACAGACTTGGGCCATGCCGACATGATGTGAATCGTGCCGACAAACGGGGACGGGACAAGCCTCGTCATCCTCCCGGCCGGCGGGGCAACTGTACGTCGTGCCACTCTCGCCCAAGTGTTGCTGACTAGGCTATGCCACTTGTAGGGTTAGCTAAACCGTGCTGGCGGTCAGGGGCGGAGTGTACGTTCTCGTGCAACCCTGCCAATGGGGCAATGTTCGTTATGCCGCTCACGACTATAGATGATGACTCCTAAATATTGCTAATGTTAAGAACAACATACATCACAATTCAACCAATGAGATATCCATAATGCACAACCTAGCATGGCACTACGAAATGATAATTAAACAAGTCATGTTGGACAGAACAAACGAGCATGAAATCTAACATGAGAAAAGAGCAACGTACATGTCAGACGGAATCTAAGAATATAACATCCTATCCATTAAGCATACATCAATCAATCGTAAGCATACAAACAAGCAATCACATATAAGTTGTAGGATCCACACAACCTGGGTAAGAAATCCTTACCTAGATTTGGCGGATTAAAAACACAAAAGCGTCACACCTCTAAGTCGTAGCAAACAATCATGAAACACCTAGCAATAATAATTGTAGGGTTAGCTAAACCGTGCTGGCGGTCAAGGACAGAGTGTACATTCTCGTGCAACCTTGCCAATGGGGCAATGTTCGTTATGCCGCTCACGACTATAGATGATGACTCCTAAACAGTGCTAATGTTAAGAACAAACAGTGCTAATGTTAAGAACAACATACATCACAGTTCAACCAATGAGATATCCATAATGCACAACCTAGCATGGCACTACGAAATGATAATTAAACAAGTCATGTTGGACAGAACAAACGAGCATAAAATGTAACATGAGAAAAGAGCAACGTACATGTCAGACGGAATCCAAGAATAACATCCTATCCACTAAGCATACATCAATCAATTGTAAGCATACAAACAAGCAATCACATATAAGTTGTAGGGTCCACACAACCCGGGTAAGAACTCCTTACCTGGATTTGGCGGAGTAAAAACACAAAAGAGTCACACCTCTAAGCCGTAGCAAACAATCACGAAACACCTAGCAATAATAATTAAACAAGCAATTAATTTAATTATTTAATCTAACTAAAACAGCCTCTAAAAGAGCTTGGACAACAGCTAAACTTTACCCAAACGAAGCGAAGCCGAGCTACTTGAACGAAGGACGAAGGCTTGCGCGAGGTGGCTGCGGGCTTGAGGCGAAGACGCTGGCGCTGCGAGAAGATGCTGCACGCGGACGCTTTGTTAGAAAGTGTTGGGCAGAGGCGGGCGCGCACGGCAGTGGCGAGGCTGCTGCGAAGGGGTGCTTGCGTCGGATGTGCTGGCGTCAGTCTCGGCGAACTGAGGCGAAGCGGACAGCATTGTGCGCTGCGCATGCGTCAAGCTGGGTGCTGGAGCGGCGATCGCTCAGGGCTTGGCTGCACGAGAATGGTCGTTGTTTGCGAAGGTTGTGCGGTTCGGGCCTGCGGTCTGTTCGGCACTGATCTAAGAGTACATCAGCTGCGTTTTCGAGGAAGAACAACGACGAAATGATTCGCGATTAAAACAGCACCAACCTTGAAAAAACGAATAAGAAGAGGAATCGAATCAGTCCTACCTCGATGAATGGACGACATGCGAAGAAGACGATTCTTTGAGAGCGATTTGACGTCGGCCAAGAAGAGAAGTGCGTTGGAAGTCGTGAGAGTGAAGTGCTAGATCAAATGCAACTTTCTTCCCAAATTTCTTTAATTAAATCCCAAATAATAAACAAAAATTTTGGTTTCAAATCCCGCTAGAGGAAAAACAATTCTCTAACATTTAATTTACTTCTACAACCACCAAACCCAAGTTGAAACCCCAATGAAGGCATAAAACAACAACAATTAAATCTTTAATTATTTACCAACTCCAAACTAACCGAAACACAATTTACTTGCCAAGAATTAAATAAAACCAACAATTCCACGAATCTCCAGGAGGCAATAACGACCAACTAACCTCGAAAGGCGTTCCAAATTCCCAGGTCGTTATAGTATTGGAGATGCATTGAGGGTTTGTTGGTGGGGTCTTCTTCGCGAGCAGCAGCGTGTCACAATCGAAGTTATGCGTGAAGGAGCAGCCTCGGAGATTCCTTTAAGGTGAGTGATAGCTCTCAAATAGAGCATATTTTATGCTGCATTATTTTACATTATTCTTAAGTTTTAGGAAAAGCGGGGTGCGAAAAAGCGAGAATGTGAACCAAAATATAGAATTTTGCATGCAAGCATATTTTAGCATCACATTTGTGGTTTTGCGAAAATAAGATAGAAAACATGCTAAAATCTTACAAAATGCAGAATTATGCGAGAAGTTGATTAACAGAGCTAAAACACGCGGATGGCAACAAACGAACAAGACAAATATTCTCTTTTCCTTTAATGGTTGATTTTATTCTCTGAATTGTTTCCTTGTCGATGTCGTCTTTCGAAGGCAACTGTCATGCTTCCGGAGATTCCTTTAAGGTGAGTGATAGCTCTCAAATAGAGCATATTTTATGATGTATTAGTTTACATTATTCTTAAGTTTTAGGAAAAGACGGGTGTGAAAGAGCGAGAATGTGAACCAAAACATAGAATTTCACATGCAAGCATATTTTAGCATCACATTTATGGTTTTGCGGAAACAAGATAGAAAACATGCTAAAATATTACAAAATGTAGGATTATGCGAGAAATTGATTAACAGAGCTAAAACACGCAGATGGAAACAAACGAACAAGACAAATATGTTAATATGGCAGTTGCCTTCGAAAGACGACATCGACAAGGAAACAATTCAGAGAATAAAATCAACCATTAAGGCGATGTCAATCAAAGTAATTAGAGAAAGCAAATCACGGGATCACATTTATGAGGATTTTCCCGCTAGATCTGACTTGTCGACCAAGGAAATCCTACATTATAAATACCTAGATGAAGGTCGGAGTCGGGCGAGCAGATCGGATGGCCAACTAACTTAAGGTTGGGCTGATCGGATGGCCAACTAACCTCAGGTTGAGCCGAGCGGATGATCGATTAATCTTAGGATTAGGCCGAATCTCAAGAGGAAGTACTGGTTGTGTTGCGGAAGCTGATGACAAGGGGACTACGCACTTCACATTCGCATCAATTCCATTTTACTATTTTATTAGGAGTAGTTGTAGTAAAAAAAACATTTGTTGATGAATAAAATCAGGTGATTTAACTTCCACTTTTGTTTCTAAGTTATGACTGCGTTATAGGAGTTTTTGTTTACTTTCATGAATAAATGTATATTAGGAGCGAATGCTAATTAGATTTACACTACTCGCTTATATTTAACCTTATGCATCATCTTGCTAACCACGCATAAGTCTTGCAATATTTCAGAAGAAAGATGTGCATGTTGACTCATATGCTATGATAGGTTGTACAAATAGCTATTTGTTATTTAAGGTACTAAATAACCTCACTATTATTTGCGTTGCCTAGTTTTCAAATGAAGTTTCTATGCGGAAGCAAGTTTTTCACAAATCATTGAATGTGGAAGCGTTCAATCGTATAGGAAGCAAGAGTCACATTAGCTATCATCGCGCTTAATATTCTCTAGGATTGTTTAGTAAATTTCTACTCATTGCATTGCATGTTTATTTTCTTGTATTTACTTTGTGTATTAGAAAACCAAAAAAAAATCATCTATTAAAACCAAAAACTTTTCTTTATTTACCTTTAGCCCTTTTCTTAGAAATTATAAGTCTAGACATCAATCCCGGTAGGATCGATAAAATATAAATACTTATCACTTACTACACTCTTGACTACATATACTTGTGTAATCCTGCGATTTTGAGCAGATGGACTTTAATCAATAAAGTCTTGTCTTTCTACAATCTAAATCATTAATAGTTATACTACACCGTTAGTCGCAGTCAATGAGTTTTTCTCTTTTAGGGTCTTAGGTTGTATTTGTCTCAAATGAAGAAGAAGGGTAGTGTTTTTTTCCAAGTTTAAAATTATTTTAAGTTGGGTTAGAGTAATTTAAAAGAGGTTTAAGGGTTGTTTGTTTGCAAGGATATGAATTTTTAAATGGGATTTTAAGCATGTTTGGTTAGTGGGTTTTGAATGGTTAAGTCATGGATTATTAGTGTTTGTTTCCAGGTTTAAACTATTTAAGTAATGGATAAGGAATGTTTGTCTTCAAGTTTAAAGCTATTCAAGTTGTGGATAGGGGTTATTTGTTTCTAACTGAAACTTATTTAAGTTAAGGATAAGAAGTGTTTGGTTGCAAGGTTAAAGCTATTCAAGTGATGGATTAATGTGTTTGTTTACAGGGTTATGGATATTTAAAATATGGATTAAACTTGTTTGGTTCATGGTTTAAAATCATTTAAACTGTGGTTAAGCTTGTTTTGGATTAGAGTTTAATGGGTGTTTGGCTTGGGTTAAATGGTGAGTTTGACCCATTGACTTTCTGTTGACCAGATTTGACCCGAGCTGTTTTTAGTTCTTCGAGCTGAGTTTGCGAGGCGCGTGTAGCCGCCAGGAGTCATCGAGACACGTTTTTGATAAATCTGAAGTTCTGGATTCGTTTTTGATGGTCTAAGGTGCTAGTTTTGATCGATTTGTTTGTTTCAAGACTCGGTGTTGTGTTTAACCATTGGTGCTTCTCGTGGATTCTTGGAGAGCTGTTAGTGGATTGGCCAAGGTAAGGGACCATTTACCCCATTCTCGAGGCCCGTGGTTATTACGTGTACTGAATTGTTTGTGTTAACTTACTTGATTGATTATAGTATGATTCATGTGTATTTTATGTATGTATCGATTGTACTAAGAGCATGTATCATGTCTACTATTTATTGATGAATCATCGTATGCATGTTGAATGATACTCCATGATTGGATCACATGTTCCCAGCTGTCGACTTGCCTGTGTTTGACACGTCTTGATGGCTCGATTAGGCATGATCGAGTCACTGGACGGAGAGAGGTATTAATAGAGCAGCGTGAACGATGTAGTGTCGTGATCATACTGTAACTTGGGACTACACCCTTGAGTTAGGACTTCTGTGCATGGTCGGTCGAGGCTCACGACCCTAATAACCGTCTATTAGTAGCCTAGGGAACCCTTCAGGTATGTGGTATGGGCTACAATGCGCTGGGTGATTGGTATGGACCCACCTCTCACCGTGAGTAAGGGGCCTATTAGGGACAAGACGGCTCTGCTCACCAGATTCCTCGGCCTGGAGTAAGTTCCCAGATTGCCCTCGAGTCAGATGACTCTTGTGGACTCTTGCTCTTTAGGCCTCCGGACCTTTAGACTGCTCTGCTTGGTGCATGTTAAGGACGAGTTTCCTAATCTGTCACCCAAGAGCTCGAATTCTGATAACCCTTCGATTGTGCTATTGATCATGCTTGTTTGTTGATACTTGTGATTTGGTGCATGTGTATACACCGAGGTGGGGGATCCTTACTGAGTTTGCAAAAACTCACCCTTTCTATTGTGGAATACCACTGGTACTACGAGAGTGTATCGAGATGGGTGATCGAATGAGCTGAAGGTGACCATGGGACTTGCTGCATTATTTTGTTCGAGTCTTTTAGTTTATTCTTTTTGCATGAACTATATAGGGGCATGATTAGTTGAACATGTTTTACCGAGCTTTTATGTTTTGGATTATTGGGTACCCCATAATTGTTTTAATGAATTTATGACTTTTATAAACTTGTTCTTCTGAGTTATTTCATAAAGAGGTTTTGTATTTAAATTTTTCATGCATTTAGAGTTAAGGACTTGGGTTTAGACCCTAGTTTGGGTCGGGACGTCCTTACAGTCGGGGAGAGGATTCTGTGTGATTGTAACAATTTATCATATAGTGGAATTTCTTTTTGCCCGTGATTTTTTCTCCGATTTTATTATTTTTCTTTTTTAGTTTCACAGTTATTATCGACTTATTTTTGCCGTAATTAGGAAAGGTTTTTTCCAACAGGTTTTGCCTAAGAGACATCCATTATTTAGTTTGATAAATTGGTTTGTTATTATTTGTTAATTATGCTTCTCTTGAATTATGATGCCATTTTGCTTGATTGAATTAGTTGTTTGAAAATTTGGTAATTAGTCGAGTTGTGAATTTGATACAAACCATTTGAGGATGGCTTCCAAAAGTTTATTTATTAAATTTATTGATTGTAATTATATTGGTTATGCGTAACTAATAAGAATAGGAGATGCTTAGCTAATTACATATTCAAACTTTTATGGAAATGTGAGTGGTTAGAAATTAGAGTTGATGTTTGTTGTTGTCCTCTATTCTAATGAGGCTAAATATTTTGTTTTTGCTGAATCAGATAAAGAATCAATTTTTGTTAAGGATTCGATTTCTAAAATTTTAAATTTGTCTCGTTGTTCTTTATTTTGATAGAAAATAGTTTTTGAGCTGTCTGGGCAACTACTGACACTTGCTGCCCAGGGACGTGGAAAATTTTACGCCTCATTTATTATTATTATTATTTTTTATTATTTTTTTTAGTTTCAAGCTTTTTTTCATTTTATTTGGAAGGTTCATTTTCTTCCTTATTTATATATA
>JBBMEF010071871.1:0-10545 GCA_037832685.1 Sicyos baderoa | reverse complement strand
GTTATCAAACGGGGCCTAATTTATCATCCAATTCCCAAAATTAAATTATTTAGACGACCTTGTGTACCATCCTAGCAAAAAACAAAAAAGTCTTTCCTACTCCCATTCTTTTTTTATTTGTTAAATAAAAGAGGTTTTTTCAAGAGTAAAAAAAGAAAAAAAATCTAATGTCAAAATTTTAGATTAAATTAAATATAGTATAAACGGATTCAAACATAATAAATTTTAATAAGTTAAATATTTTCATATTTTGTTATATATGAAATACTTTTACAAAGTTGCAAGTATTAAAATAAGGTGTTATAATTTATTATCTACAACAAATTTTCTAAACACATAGATTTGTGTTATAGCACATTATTTATTATCCGCAACAAATTTTCTAAACAAAAGATTTAAATCATACGGATGAAGCTTTGCTTATTTTTATCCTATTTTACTATCTTAACAAATAATTTAGTTTTTATGTCAACCGAATAATAGCTCAACTGACATCGATACTCACTTAATGATTTAACGATTTTAGATTCCAGTCTCCTCATTTCCTAAATGTTGTAGTCTCAAAAAAAAATCATTTTTTTTTGTATTAAATAGTTTCATATTTAAAATTTTAAATAATGAAAGTCTACAAATATTAAATTTAAGCATATAAATAGAGAAATTTCTTCTGAACAATTTTCACTGAAGACTTTATTAAAATTACATTTTCAATGCAAAATAAATGAGCAATTAAGTTTCTGCGTGGTACTTTTTATTTATTTATTTTCTTCATTATTAAGTTTTTTTTTTGAAATAATTATTAAGTATTTTTTATTCCTTAGGAGCGTGTGATGTATTTATTTTCTATAAATATAAAAAATGTTCATTTAATAAGAAAAAAAAAGTAGACCTAATTAATAATAAATCTATAAAATATTAAAGATGATAATGGAAAAAGATTTTCTGCCATTTCATAGATTTCTTTTCTTAATTTCTAATTTATAATGGAATACCGAAATTTTATAGAATTAATTTAGAATTTAAAAGTTTTTCCAACAAAACAATAGTTTTTTGTTTTTACGATTGCTAGTTGATAATATGTATTCAAAGTATCTCGCTTCTAATCATTCAACCGCTAGAAAATTAAGTAAAGATGACAGACATGATTCTTCATTATTAAACAACCATGGTGGGTTCAAACCCGCCATCAATAATCTTGACATGGAAGTCTTCAATGTCAATAGTTTTGACATTAAAAGCTTTTATGAAGAGCTTTTTTGTAATTTTTCACTGACATTTATATGTCTCTAGTATACTTTAATATCAATATCTTATACATTAATGTCACTGAGCAACGGTTAATTATATTTATAATTATTTTTTAGATTTGATCAGTTCTACAAGAAGTCATAAGAAAATAAATATCCTCCCACAAAGAATCGTTAGTTTTCTCTCTATAATTAAAAAAAAAAAAAAAAAATAAAATATTTCCCTCTAAATTGTCCCCAAGATAGCTCCCACTTAACACACGAGTTTAAGATTTAGGATTTAAGGTTTTGATGATGTCGGACTCACTTTGGAAGCACAAACCTGCATAGCCACTTCTCCAAGGGAGTAGAGTAATTAGTTATGGGTGCTCGATATCAATACTTTTGCAATTAGAGCTTACGAAATTAAGTAAAATTTCGTATTGAGTTTTACTCTTTAATTTGGGTTATATATAAACTCTTTAATACATACATATTTGTTGTGGCATTTTGATACAAAATTAGGAACCGAAAAGTAAAATGAAAAGAAAGTGCAAAGCAAGAAAAAGCAATAAAGAAAGCAGCTTAAAGGACTAAATAAAGGCATACAAATAAATGATCAAAATAGTTAGAAGCCCATGCACATTAAAAAGCCTTCAACTTTAAGGAATCAGTGTCCTTATAATATGCCATGGTTTCTTTCCACCAAAAGTTCATAAAAAGTGCCTCCAAAATATTGTTTCATAATAAACAAGCTACTATACAAAGAAAAATATATTAATCCCTATCTTAAAATAAACTAAAAAATATATATATAGTTGTCTAATCATCACCACAAAGAAGGACAGAGAGAGAACCAAAATGTATAGATTCTATAAGACAAGCACTAATAAATTGTCTAATGTGTGAACTCAATGTTTTTATCTTCTTTCTCCCGCACATATCCAAACGCAACATTTGGAGGAGTATCTTTTCATTTGAGTCTTCAATGTGGTCAATATCGATATTTCTAAATGCATTTGGAATAATAAAATCTCTAATCCATAAATCTTTCTTTTCCATCCTCCACCCTTGAATTTGAGATGGCTCATCCATGAAAACAATCGCATAGATGGTATTGTTAAATGGCTGAAGTATAATGTAGTAGGAGTTAGGGCCAACTTCTAAGGAGTAGATTACTTCAAAATTCTCAGTTTCAACGTCAAGAGCATATATAAGATACTCATTTTTATTTCCCTCATCATACAAAAG
Organism: Sicyos baderoa; assembly: GCA_037832685.1. Taxonomy (NCBI): domain Eukaryota; kingdom Viridiplantae; phylum Streptophyta; class Magnoliopsida; order Cucurbitales; family Cucurbitaceae; genus Sicyos; species Sicyos baderoa. Next base: position 8,068 of record JBBMEF010071871.1, on the reverse strand, counting down.
AAGATACAGATCATTTTCATAAGTTTTTTTTCCAATCCAATAGACGACACCATCCATATAAACACCATGAGATCGAAGAGATACAGGTGATGGCAGGTAAACAGAAATCCATTGGTTATTGTTCCTACCAAACCTTAAAACCTTCAACTCATAACCGTAGCAAGCTCTGAACAATTTATACTCCTTGGTCTTAGGGTTGAATCCAAATCCGTTAAATAACAAATTATGTTGTTCACGTCCCCTAGAAGTTTGGAAGAACTCGGTAGTCATTGGATTAAATATTCCCTCGCATTCAACCTCAGCATTACCTTTGTCAATAAACAACAAGCCATTGCAACACCCATAAATGGAAATATAGTCCACATCAAGTCCGACAAACGTACACGAGGCAAGAGAACTCATTGTATCGATATCGAGACAATAAATCTTGGGAATGTGGCAACTAGTAAAAGGTGATCGTGTGGAATAGGGGTCGTAATCAACCGCATAGAAAATGATATCCTTTTGAAGGTAAAGTTTTGAACAGGAATCAGCATAATCTAAAATTAGACGATTCCATGATTTAGAAACTAACCTACAAGTGGGCAAATTGGAGATTGAAAGTTTCGAGAGAATAAATGGAGCAATATGCAGTGGGAGTGGAAGCCCCCAATTAATGTACTTCTCCATGATTTGATCAATGAGCAACCAAAAATCAGAGATTAGGGTTTGTAAATTAAATAAGAATGATTTAAATTAAACCCATTTTTATAGGTATCTCAGCCGTTGGGAGGGAGGATTTTTTTGGTCATTTGTGCTTTTTTAAAAGGAATCGGAAAACGATAATATTCATGGATATTTAAGCCCCGAATCAATTTCTACCCACGATCTCAAATATCTTTTCATTAAAAGACGTCGTATTAATGAAGATAACATTTATTAAAAGACCTCGTATTAATGAAGATGACATCACTTATATATTAATAATTTCCCCCTCTTTTAATCAATATTGAATAATTTTGTTTGCATAATAATTAATAATTAATTAATATAGTAAAGACTCGATAATAAAAGAATTCTATATAAATCGTAAAATTTAGGCGGCGTTTGATAATCATTTTTGTTTTTACTTAAAACAGATTTATTTGATAACTTATTTTGATTTTAATCTGTCCACCGACATGGAAAATCGGCAAACATGACAGATTTCATGAATGGACTCGGACGCAATGAGAATGAAATATACGCAACAGATCACGCAGTCTTTTACCGATTGCCCAACCACGACTGTCTATACTTCATCGTCCATTGAAGCATGTGTCGCCGGCAATGGCACTGATCTCAACTTTTGTAGGTGGTGCATGAAAGTGTTTATGCGAGCCGAAAGGTTTTGTTATGCCTGAAAACCAAAATTGGATTGATGCTGCGGGGGACAATATCGATGAAATGTACATAAAGACATGATATGATAGGTTAGATATTGTAATAGCTCAAATTTTCATTACTGACATGACATGAACTCAATGTTATTATTATTATTATTAATATTTTAATTTTTACTTAGGATGATTGATGACTTAGAAATAAAATTGGGAAATCTCAATTGTTTTGTTTGCAGCAAAACTATAAAGATGGAGATGACTATGCTGTCATCTAGATCACTAAAATTGAACTAAGGGACTAGATTACAACGTTATCAAAGTTTAGTGAGCTAATTGATTAAATTAAAATTTTAAGAGGTAGTAATTACAAATGCCATAATTTTAGGTGGTATTGTGCTATTTTCCCTAAATTTAAAGGTATTTAAAATTGAAAATGATAATCCACGTTAAAAGAACAAAAAAAATCCTCAAATACAGTCCTTTACTATTTTTTGTTACAATGCAAATTAGTATATTAATTAATTTTTTTTTTTTTTTTTTTAAATCAACTCATTGTCAATACTTTGTTTCGTTGACATGAACTCATCTCTTTTATTCTCACTCTTCTTCCAAACATTTAATCTTTCCGAGTATTTCTTCTTTCTCAAAGTTACAAATTGTATTTATTGTAATCCTAAAAAAAAAAAAAAATTACATCAATTATGAACACTAAGTTTTTTTTTAAAATTAATTGTGAACCTATCAACTCTCTATTTTAAAAATATGTATCTAAAATATATCCTAGGTTTGTTTATATAGGTAAAAAATAAATAAGTCAAATCTATAAAATATTTACAAACGAAATCATCTTTTAAAAAAATAATAACATATGTAGTCTTTATTTATTATCACATATTTTTAATTTCATAATAATATTAATGAATATTTATAATACATCATACTCATATTAAAAGAGTATTTATAATGGTTTAAAAAAATGAGTATTTATAATATATACTTATATTAATGATTATAATATTAAAATGTATCAATAATTATGAGTGTAAATACTATAGAATTTAGATTAAAAAAAAAAAACTATAAAATTTACCTATATTTGTAATTATTGTGGGAAAAGAGTCAAATCTAGCACAATTTCCTAATATAATAAATAGATTTTGAACAAATTAATTATAAACTATGAGATTTGTAATTAACTTCTTTAACTCAATTTGATTGATCTCTAATTTGAAATTTTATGTGTGCTACAATTGACTTTAATTATTTTGAAATATTTTCAAATGTGTTAGTTGAAAATTTCCTTTTGTTCTAAAAACTTTAGAAACTTTTAGCACTCTAATTTTGGATGTTTGAGTTCAATTATTTATTTGAACAAATTTAACTTGTACCAACACGAAACAATAATTAAGGTATAAATAATATAAGTGTTTGTTCATGACTAAGAGATCATAAATTTAAATTATTTCCTTTAAATTATTGAACTAAAAATAAATAAATGTATAACAAGCATCGAAGATCCCATCCGAATCATTGTTGAATTTACTCCCTAAATTTTATTTATGGTGAAAAATAAAATTATTTTTTGGAATTACAAAAATAATTTAATTGTTTTTAAAAGGATAGAAATATGCTTTAAACTACATTGTTTTTTTTTTTTAGCTATTGTGTACAATAACATTAAGAAAAATAGGGGAAAGAAGTCATTTTAATCGCCCCAACTTGATAATTGTTGAAAATAAAATTTGATACAATAACTTGAAAAAAAAAAAAAATCAATTTATATTTGATATGGCTCTGCATTTGCATCCCCAACAATAGTACAATTGATTGAGTTCTAAAAAACAAAACCATATAGTTCTTACAACGTACGAATGTGTAAGTTGAGATAAAAGAACATAAATTTTATAAAGACGAGATAAAAGAAAGACAGAGAATGTTTATATAAGAGGAGATGGACTAATAACGAAAAATCATTAAACCTAAGATCTTTTGGTCATTGGAATTACATTAGTACCGCTGAGCAACGGTTCATGTTGACAAACTGAAATTAATTTAAAAATATATAAAGCAGAATTACACTAATACTGTTGAGCAACTGTTCATATTGGCAAATTAAATTAAATTTAAAAACATATAAAGCAGGTTTATAATTTTAATCTCAAAAGAAATTTAAGAAAAATAAAGAATCTCAAGCTTCTATTCATGAGATTCTTTATTTGGTTTTATCCAACAAACAAAAAATTCTTTATTTGGTTAGATTCTAAGAGTATTTTTTAAAATTAAAGCCAAATTTCAAACTATAAAAAGTTTATTTATTTATTTGATTTTTAAAATTTAATTAAGAATTGAAAGCTTGTTATTATTATTATTAATTTATATTAATAATTAATTATCATTTCTATTACCAAAAAAGTTGATGACGTGTTAGTTTTATTATTTGATGATAATCCATTTCAACATTATAACCGCGAATTCGATCTTGATATTGATATTTGGCTCCCTTACGTAGAGTTTGTGGTTCCCTCCCCCACTTTATACCACGGTTAAAGAAGGTTTGAAATGTTTATTTGAAGCGACAGACAAAAACAAAAACGAGGATGAAAAGAAATAAGAGAAGTTGTTTATTTCCAAAGCACTAGAAATTTAAATACAATAAATATAAATGGATTTTCAAAGCAACATCAAAATGGTTTCCACCAACTTCTACGAAATCGTTTTAAATGGACATTACATTAAAATTTCTGCAACGACCATTATTTTTCAGGATGCATGGGTTTCAATTTCTCAAAATAAATACAAGAAATTATTGTACATTACATTAAACCATATAACATATAAAATGAGACATATCTTCGAAGACAAGCATAAAAAATTAAGTGAAGAAGAAAGTGACTTTTATTATTTACCTTTATAGTAGAGTCAGCTAAGAAGAAACCATTATTCCAAGAAAAAAAACGGGAAATAAAATTAATAACAAAGGGATATTATTATTAAAATTATTAATCGAGAGGGCTGCCACATTGAATATAACGCGGTTTTGAAGAAAAAAAAGTTGTAATTTTTGAGCAGCTCTGTGCTTGTAATTTAATGCTTCTTGCTGTCACCTTTTGACTCTTTGCCTACCCTTTTTTTTTGCTTTGGTTTCTATTTAAGGTCAGCCTTTTTTTTTGTTATTTATCCTTTTTTTTTCTTCTATTTAAGCTTCTAAATTTTAAGAAAGGTTCAACCTTTGTGGTGAAGAAATTTGAGAGAAAAATTGAAGTTTAAAGCTATGGGGAGGCCTCCATGTTGTGATAAAGGTGTGAAGAAAGGACCTTGGACTCCTGAGGAGGATATTGTTTTGGTGTCTTACATTCAAGAACATGGCCCTGGAAATTGGAGGGCTGTTCCTACTAATACAGGTTTGTGTTTTGTTTAATTCTTTGATTTGTTTAAGAAAGTGGGTTTTGGTTGGATTTGTGTTTTAGGTTTGGTTTTTTTAGTTTGAGAGTGGGGGTTTCGAATCTGTAATTTATTAGTTACTGGGTCATATATAATGCGACTGAAGCTAGCGATACATAATGTCACTGAAGCACAACTCATTTTGGTAGTTTATTTTTATTATGGTTGGTTATTTGAATGTAATTAGTTTGAAATATTTGTTGTTGATTTTGCAGGGTTGCTTAGATGTAGCAAAAGTTGTAGGTTGAGATGGACTAATTACCTTAGGCCAGGAATTAAAAGAGGCAACTTCACTGACCAAGAAGAGAAGATGATTATCCATCTTCAAGCCCTTTTGGGAAATAGGTACACTAATCTTCTTCTTCTTTTTTTTTTTTATTTTTTTTTTTAAATCTTGGCTTGAAATTATTTGAGCGAAAAAAACAATGTGATTTGTTTTAAAAAAACAATTTTACACCAACTGCTTTTTTTTTACAATTTTACACAATCAACTTGTGATAATAAAGATGTCAACCGAGTAGTAGCTTAATCGACATTGATGTATACCTAATGACTAAAGATCTTGGGTTCGAGTCTCCCCTACCTCTAATTGTTATAATCTAAAAAAAAAAAAAATTACTAAAGATAACTCATTACTCCATGGTGATCATATATACAAAAATTAAAATTTCTATGAATTTCTTAAGATTTGTAGGGTTGGCTAATTTGTATTAGGAAGATAATTGAATTGTATTCATAAAAGAGAGTAAAATGTTAAAAGAGACAACTACATTATCATAGGTTCATAATAGTTTTTCCTATTTGAAATAGTTACATTGTAAGGTGCATGAGGATCTTTTATCTAATTATGTGTGACATATTTATGTACTAGATGGGCGGCTATAGCTTCATATCTTCCGCAAAGAACAGACAACGACATAAAAAATTATTGGAACACGCATTTGAAAAAGAAGTTAAGGAAGCTCCATGAATTTTCATCATCATCATCATCACAACAAGCAATGCCAAGAGGCCAATGGGAGAAGAGGCTCCAAACTGATATAAGAATGGCAAGACAAGCCTTATGGGAAGCCCTAACACCACAAAATTCAACTCCTAATTTTCCTGAAATTAACCCTTCAAATTGCTCTTATTCATCTCAACCCACAGTCTATGCCTCCAGCACTCAAAATATAGCCAGATTGTTGAATAATGGATGGATGAAACATCCAGCCAAGACTGCGACGTCGGAGAGTCGCCCGAATGGTACCTCCGATGACGACGAAGGCGCCGATGAAACCGAGGCTAATCATTTTGGCTCATTTTTCAAATTTGAGTGCTTTGAAACTTCAAATTCGACTATGGATCAGGAAATTAAGGTGGATCCTGATGCAACTCATGATTTGCCACTGTCTGTTCTTGAAAAATGGCTGTTTGAAGAAAATGGTTGAGTTCCTTCATATAGAGGGGTTTTATTTATTTATTTTTTTCCTTTTTGGGGCTTTCTTTTGGGGACTATTTTTTCATATCTCCTTTAGAATAAGAGATTTAGATTTCAGAAATAGCAAGAGTTGGAGAATATAAATTCTATTATTCATGTTTTTTTTTTACTGTCCTCTCTTTGTTTTTTTAGGTTTAAATTTCAACTATTTGTTACCAAATTTGAACTACCCACTTTATTCTACTTTGGTTCTTGAATTTCTACTTATGCTATTGATTGAAAGATTGTGGAATGAACATGATGAAAATTGAAAAGTTTATTATTATTTTTTAATTTTTTTTTTTTTAATTCAAGAGTAAACAAACATTTTAAAAGATGAAAAAGTACTACATTTAATTGTCTACTTTCACCTATAAGTATATGAATCTAGGCTCAATCCAATTCGTTCAACATTTCGAGTTAATGTGCCTAAGGATAGAAGAGGTATATCAATTGAATTATTTTTACATCCAAATAAAAGCGATATTTCAAAGATATAAAAGTCATGATTAAATAAGTTTTAAAAAATTTATATTTGTTATCTATTATTAATAAGGTATACATTTTTCGATAACTCAATTATGATACTTTATGCATAAGCGCGCTTAACTTTGGATATTATGACTCAAACCCAAAGCATGCTCTTCAACCTAATTTGAGTGTATTGTAACAAATTACTATGAATTTGTTGATCACATCTTTCTCATTAGTCAAATTTCTAACCTTATTTAGAGTACTCACTACCCAATTTTTTTTGTTAGAGCCATCAAGAGTTCATCAGATTCGGAGAACTTCATCAACCAGTCCATGAACATCAATTTATAGATCATGAAAAGACCAACATGAATCTCTCACTCGTGCTAATGTTTTTTTTTTTTTCTTTTCCTTTTATGATATCGACTTTGACTAATAAAATATGGGGAATATGCATATATATTATAATAAGGCAAAAAAATTACATAAATAGCAAAATAATGAAAATATTTGCAAATATAGCAAAATCACATTTATAGATTCCATCAACAGTGTCTGGTAAACTCCATCAATAGTGTCTGATAAACTCCATTAATAGTGTCTGATAGATTCTTTCAATAGTGTGTCTGATAGATTCCATCAATAGTGTCTGATATAGTCTATCAATAGTATCTAGAAAAAAAAAGTTACTATATTTATAATTCTAATGTGGGGTAGGAAAATTCTCATAAAATATTGTATTGGCTCAATATTACAAAGTTAATGCCCTTGAGGTTAGAAGAGGTGCATGAATGAGAATCCACATTCAAATGAGTGCGATTTCAAAAATATAAAAGTCATAGTTAAAAACTAGCTTAAACTAAACTCACTTTTAAATTGTTATTTTTATTTATTATGATTTTGTTTTATTAACCAGTTATTATTTCATTTATATATTTTAAAATTAATGATTTTGAAGTATATTATTTTGTATACGGTTGGTGGACTCAAACCACATATGTGTCATAATTGTTTGTACATTTATGTACCAGCTGAGCCACGGTCACTTTAGCACCATACTGTTAATAAATATTAACCAAATTGTGTGAACTAAAATGAACAACAAAAGTAAAATCTTTATGATAAATTATTTTAGATAGTGAAATTATTAATCAAAATCCTATCTTACGAACAACTTCAATATATAAAAACATTATTCATCAATTTATGAAAACTTGTTTTTAAGTTAGAAGACAATAAATATGGCCTTTTAATTTAATAATGATTTGTTTTGATTATCTTTTCGGTCTTTTAATTTACAGGCTGGAAAATTAAACACACATATGGCCTCATG
>JBBMEF010071850.1:0-10546 GCA_037832685.1 Sicyos baderoa | reverse complement strand
TCCTTTCTTACTCAGAAAACTATAAGTTGAGGAAGTTCGCAAATATGTCTGGTTTAGAGCGAACTTTAACGTTTTTCCTATGCATTTTACTGAGTTATTCTATAATTCGTTGTCCTAAATTCACTCGCATCCGCGAGTTATCACTATCGCATACCACCCACAGACGAACGGGCAGCGAAAATCTCCAATCGCAAGATCAAAACAATATTGGAAAAGGTGGTGCACCCAAACAGAAAAGACTGGTCAAGCAAACTGGACGACGCGTTATGGGCTTATAGAACAGCTTTCAAAACACCCATCGGCATGTCGTCGTTTCGTTTGGTCTTTGGTAAAGCTTGCCACCTACCGTTGGAATTGGAATATAAAGCGTATTGGGCCATTAAAAGGCTAAACCTCGCTTCATCTGGGATTGCACCTGCGCAAAACATGCAACTTCTAGAATTAGAAGAGCATCGATTGTTCTCTTACGAGAACGCGAAGTTGTACAAGGAAAAAACGAAGCGATGGCATGACGAGTGCCTTCGACCTAAGGAATTCGAAGTGGAACAAAGGGTTTTGTTGTTCAACTCGCGATTAAAGCTATTCCCAAGGAAGTTGAAATCGAAATGGTCTGGTCCATTTCAAATTTCACATGTATATCCTTATGGGGCTATTATGTTGAAAAACGAAGCCGATAACTCTGAAATTATGGTAAATGGTCATCGTCTCAAGCATTATTACTGCGACGAAGCCGCGAAAGCGGACTTCACCACATCATCTAGCAATGCATGAGTTGACGAAACCCTGGGTGGAGCATCGTGGATATTCTTTCTCAAATTATTTCGGACGAAGTGCTCCAGGCCAGGTAAGTGTTCCAACCCTATACATATTTAAATTTCTGTTGTTCAATTTTAATTTCTTAAATAGTTGGTTGGATGGTTGAAAAACTCTATTCTCTCAAAAATCAATTTCGTCTAGGAAGATTCGTTTCGTTTTAACTTCGTCGAGGCTTGGAATGTGTTCGTTAGTCGCGAAGCTATGGTTGTTGGCGAGCAAACTGACGCACGCTTCGGTCATCATCAGCGGGTACAAAGCGGGTTTCATCGCACGTTCTTCAGCCGACACGTGTCAACCCGACCCGTGGTCGAACGGCTTAGATTTTGCCACGTGAACGACCCTTTTGTATTCCGAAAAAGCCTATAAATACCCCTGTCCCCCCTCATTTCTCTCTTTACGCTCTCGAATTCTCAAGTTTCTCTTTGAATTTCGCTGCACTTCGCTAACATTCGCTCAAGTTTTCAACACTTCACCAAATTTCCAATGGCTTCCTAATCCACCAACATGACCTTGAAGGAGAGGCTGGAAGCAGCAAAGCAGTCAGTCAAAGCACGGATTGCTGGCGCATCTAGCAAATCTGAGTTCGTTACTCCCTCTATGGGAGGAAAGAAGAAGATAGTACTTAGGGAGTCCGCGGATTAGCAAAACCCAGCAGAGTCCTCGGTACGAAGGCCAGCTGAGTCTGAGTCAGTTGCTCCTTCTGTGGGAGCGAGCAAGGATAAGGGAACGCCAGATGCTTCGTCAATGGCAAAGACTTCAACAGTAACAAAGTCGTCCAGTGGGACGAAGAAAGCCAAAGCTGGCGAAACGACAGCAGAAGCCGCGCTCAGAAGAAGAAATGAAGAGTTGGAGAAGGAGGTGGCCAAAGCAAAGGCTTTGGAAGACGAGAGGCAGGCGAAGAAAGAACGAAAGAGAAAGGAAAAATAGGACGCCGAAAAGGAGAAAGAGGAAGAAGCGAGAAAAGCAAAAGAAGAAGAGTGGAGGATGAAAAAGGAAGAGGAGGACAAGAAGGCAGAAGACGAGAGGTTGAAAAAGAAGGCGGAGGAAGAGCGAAAGACGGAAGAAAAGGAAGATAAACGAATCCAAAGAGAGAATGAAGAGAAAGAGAAAGAAGAAAAAGAAAAGGAGGAGAAACGAAATGAAAAAAAGAAGCAGAGGAGGCAGATAGGCAGAGAAGAAAATAAAAAGAGACGAGCTTCAACAAGAAAAGCGAAGGAAAGCGCGAAGGGAGCTCGGAAGCGTTCGCCAAGTGCCTGAAGACTCTGGAGCGAAGCTAGGCTCCTCAACTGCGCTCTCTCACTCGGGAATACAGCGAACGGAGTTGAGCCAAGAGGTAAAATATATAGAGGATGGGAATCTCGTGGAGAGTTGCGCTACGATAGCGGACGGAGTGAGGAATGATGCAGAGTTGGCACTCTAACAACCTGCTGCTAACCTCATTACGCTGGACACAGCGAGTGCTGAAAACGAAGAAGTTTGTGACGAGGCGGACTCAATCGAGGTCATCACCAGTTCGCCAAGAGAAGTGGATGACGCACACGTGACAACTAGTCACGGCGATGTTGACCTTCATTCTGGCGAACCGTTTGAAGAGGTGGCCACTTACGAAGGCAAGGGCGAGGACGTTTCAGACGAAGAATTGGAAGTAGAGTTGGAAGAGGGCAAAATCTCATCGATGCAATTCGACGAAGGTCGATGAATCCGAGATTCGGTTAGGCTGGAGAATGCCATTCGCAAGCGGATTTTGGAGATCAAGAATAAGCCATTCCTTGAGGAGTGGCCATTTGATGTAGATCTTAGGGGTCTGCCGAAGAATGTCGTTACCCAAGTCGAGACATGAGGTTGGGTGCATTTCTGCATAGAGCACGATGTTATGGAAATGAGGCAGAAATGGCATTTGAATCAACCAACATGACCTTCAAGCTCTCGAATTTTCAAGCTCTCTCTTGGATTTCGCTTTACGCTCTCCCCCTCTCATTTTCTCTTTAAGCTCTCGAATTTTCAAGCTTTCTCTCGGATTTCGCTGCTGCTTTGTTTTTGTTCGCTCAACTTTCAGCTACTTCACCATTTTCCAAGCTCCAAATGGCATCTGAATCAACCAACATGACCTTCAAGGACAAGCTCGTAGCAACCAAGGATTGGTTGAAAGCGAAGATCGCTGGAGCATCCAGCGAATCAGAGTCTGTCACTCCCTCTGTGGAAGCGAAGAAAAAGATTGTCATTAGGAAGAAGCCGCAAGGCCCAGCTAGGTCTGCCTTAGTCGCTCCTTCTGCGGGGGCGAGCAAGGGTGATAAAGTGCCAGATGCTTCGTCGGTGGCGAATTCTGCTGCAGGCGGCGGAAGTCGCGAAGGAAATAGAGGTGGAGTTAGCACTCCGAAGGCACAACGAAGAATTGCATAAAGAGTTGGAAAAGGCGAAGGCGGCGGAAGTCGAGCGACAAGCGAGGAAAGAACGAAAGAAAAATGAAAAAGAAGACGTCGAGAAGGCGAAGCAAGAGCAAGAGAGAAGGAAAAAGGAGGAGAATGATCGGGTCGCGAAGGAGGCAGAAGACGTGCACCTCACAAAGGAAAGAGAAGAGAAAGAGAAAGAAGACGCGTGTCTCGTGAAAGAGAAAGAAGAGAAGGAAAAGGAAGATGCGCGCCTCGCGAAGAAGAAAGAGGAAAAAGAAAAAGAAGAAAAACGACTGGAATTGGAGCGAAAGCAGATGGAAGAAGAGGACGAGAAGAAAAGGAAGGCGGAGGAAGATAGAGTAGAAAAGAAAAGAAAAAGGGACGAGCTTTGGCAAGAGAAGCGAAGTAAGGCATGAAGCGACGTGCCGAGTGTTCGTCAGGACTCAGAGGCCTCTAGGGCAGTGAAAAGTCCGTCCGCGCGTTCTAAGTCTGGGGTTCTTCGCTCAGAGTTAGGCAAAGTCGAGACTTTCATCGAGGATGGAAACCTCGCGAAAAGCTGCACGAAGGAGCAGCAAATGAGGGATGATACACAGTTGGCACTCAACCAACCTGTTGTTAACCTCATTACGCTGGACACACCAAGCGCAGAGGAGGAGGAAGAAGTTGGTGACGACGCGGACTCCCTTGAGGTCGTTAGTGCTTCGCGAAAAGAAGGGGATGACACACACATGACAACTAGTCACGGCGATGTTGACCCTAACGTAGGCGATACCACTGCCCACGACAGTGAGGGCGAAGAAGAGTCGAACGAAGAATTGAAGGAAGAATTGGAGCAAGGGAAGATGGACTCCAAGTACTTGGACATTGGTCGACAAGTACGTAAACCAATGCAAAGGGACAGAGAGATTCGCGAGCAGATGTCGAAAATCAAGAAGACGCCATTCTTGGAAGAAAGGCCTTTCGACGCATATCTTGGGGGTCTGCTGAAAGCCGTCGTTGACCAAGTCGAAAACCAAAATTGGGTGCACTTTTGCACAGAGCATTACTTAACGCGGAAAGACTGGGTCATCGAATTCTTCGCGGGTATGGATGAGGAAACAATAGAGGTGACAGTTCACGGACAAGCAATCAGTTGGAAAGAAGAGGATTGGAACGACTTTTTTGGGTTGCCGAATGGAAGGGCTGAGTTTGACGAACTCCTGACTAAATAGACCGACAAAAATTTTCAATTGGTAGTGGACTTCATTGGAGTCCCAGGTGCAACGTGGGAAGTAAGCCCACAGTCTCACAAGCTGCACAATTCGGACCTTAACAAATAAGCGAGGATTTGGTCAGGGTTCATAAAGAACGCACTCATGCCAATAAAGCATGAGTCCACTTTGACAGTCAGTCAGGCCTTCCTCATCTTCGCGATCATGTCTAGTTTGTAGATAAACATCAGGTCGATCATTGTGCAGGAGTTGTGTTCGTGGAAAGGGCGGAAAGCAAACTCTTTCCTTTTTCCTCGATTCATTTTGGAGCTTTGTCGCCATCAGGGCGTGCGAAGCAGGCCAAATGATGTCACCCTCACCCCGATGAAGTGCCTAAACTTTGATCAGAAGAAGAATACCCTCGTTCGCTCAGCCGCATCCAGAAAGAAGGCATCAACGAGCACAGATGAGCAAGCTCAATATGGGAAGGAAACGCGAGATCAAGTCACGCAGATTGCAAGCGACCTTCGCAAACTCTGCCGCTACATGGGCGAGAGAGAAAAAGTGTTGCAAACTGTGCTCAAATATCTCGACGGTGGCCCCTACCTCTTGCCAGACTTCCCAACCTTCCAAGACCCTCCAACCGACGACGAAGACGTTTCTCCGAAAAATGAATGGAAGTCTTTGTCCCCTCTCTTCTCCCTTTATGCATCTTTTTTGTTCGCTACATGTACTTCGATTTCCTGCACTTTTATTGTAATCCTTCCTCACTTTAATGAATGAATGAATTCCTCATGATTGTGCATATGTGTCTTAATTCTTCGCTTAACTTCTAGATATTAACTGGCGAAGTCTTTAACGATAATCCTCAATAAAATAATTCTCTAACTCTTTAATACTGGCGTAAACACTTTCAATTTAACGAAACGAAACTTTTTGACAAGTAATGACTCTAGTCTGCGAGCATTTGTTAAGCCTAGAACTTCAATTTTGCGGAATATTTAGTTCAAACGAACTCATTTGAAGTTAACCCAAACCTTAAACCTTTAGCAAACTTTAAGTTTGGGGGTGCTGAGTGTTTTCATTGGGACAATGAAAGGTCCAAGTTTGGGGGTGAGGTTCGCAATGAGCGAAAATACTTAATGCTCGCGAAAAACCAAGCAATGATTACATCATGCTTCAAGAGCGATTCAGCATTGAAAATGTTAAAAATTAAGCTGAAGTAAAAGGTGAGATTATGCAAAGCCCAAACCCGGGGTGGGAAAAAATTTGAAAAATTCAAAAAAAAATTCCCAAAAAGCATTCGTGAGTTGTGAAGTGAATCAAATGGCGAAAAGCCTAAGTTCCGGGGACCATCTATCCGATGTCGTTTGCTCTAACATTGCGTACATATCTATAATCAAACATTCGATGAAAATTGAACAAGCGATAGCAGGAAACGTAAGTGAGAGATTCCCAACAAACTGTAAAAGGAGAGTATTCACTTCGGCAAAAGATGAGAAATACCAAACTCTAAACGAAGCCAAAAGTCTAAAGCGGAAGCTAAGTTCACTTGATTAGGGAGAGCCAAAAGAACCAAAGAGTCAAAGATTTATGCCATAAAGGATGTTCGCGTCTAAAGAGTCAAAACGAACCTTAACAGCCGAGTTTTTGAAAATTGAAAGTTTCGCCGAGTATTATTTAGTTCCAGAAGAACTTTTATCGAGGACAACTGTTGGAGCACCAAGCGAAATGCTTGAAGTTCTAGCGAAGATAAGAATTAAAAGTATAGTTAGCAGTTCCCCCTCCAGGATAACTGAAGCTGCTTCTCAAGACGAGCAATAGTGTAAGTTTGGGGGTGTGATAACTCTCGAGAATTGAGAGTTAAAGTAGGAAAAATAGATAAATATTATCAGGAATTTGCTAACAAGTGAAAAAAATGCATATGAACTTTCGTTAATAATGACATAAATTTCGCCTAAAACGAAGTCCCTATAGTTTTCTGAGTAGGGAGCAATTTAGAAGAATCACATTAGAAAGGAACACTTAATGCATACAAGTTGAGAATTTTAAAAGAATTTGATGCCTTCTATTTTTGTGTGCAGCGAAGTCAGAAAGAGAGCGAAACGAAGAGGAGTTGTCGTCAAGAGTTAAGAACACATAACCGCAGCGCCATTGAAGAGAGGCCAGACTCACAAAGTAGAAGCTCAAGACGTGAATGAAGCGAACCTCACGCGAAAACGAAGGTTGTGCTTAAGAAAATATCTCAATTAGAGGCACGTGGCAGCAATCCCAAAAAAGTGCATTCAATCATAGTCGCTCGTTTGCAACAGCCTCCGTACATGCTCAGAGGATCGTGGAGCAGGTGTGGCAGAACCTTGTCGGCTGCCTATAAAAGACGACGAACGCCATGGTTTTCGGGGTTGAGTAATTTTGGAGAGAAAAGATAGGCGTTGAAACTCTAGAAATTCCGACCAACTTCCACCATTTTCCCCGTTCTATTTCGGTCGTCAGAGCTATTTAGCCGGACCTTGTTCATTTTAAGTGTTTTCTTAGAGACATAGTAGCTTTCCTTTGTAGTCGGAGCAAGTTCGTCGAAGTTTAAGACGTTTTTCAGACATATTTCAGGCGTATTTCCTTCTTATTTCCATGTTTTCGGTGTTTTCGTTTATTGTTGTTATTTATTGTTCTTCGTGTGTTAATTCTGCTCGTATTTAGCTTTCTTATTCATATTAAACATGTTTACTTTCGTTAATGGTGTTTATCATTTTGTTATGTTCAGCATGAGTAGCAAAGTTCATAGTTAGAGGGTGAAAGGGAAATAAGGGGGTTTGTTAAAGATGAATGTGCACCGAGCTAAGACTAACAACATAGGGTTAAAAGTTACAGTCACTTGGTTGAGAAACCAGTGGCTATCCAGTCTTAGCCTGGTTGTTAGGTTTAAGTAACTTAGAGATAAGTTCGTTAACACCACACCCGCGAAGGCAATGTTGAGTTCGAGAGAACCAACGAAACACTCGAGAGAGTGCTGTCGAGTACTCGAAAGAGTCTAAGGACCGGTGTATATTTCATTGTCCATTTCGTTCTTGGCGAACTCCCCGCTCCCTTAATCCCTCTAACGCCATTTCCCATCGTTATTTACCTCAATTTCTAGTTATAATTTCGCCAATCAAAATCATTTTTAAACGAACTTACTTGTTTTAACTCCAACTCGAATACAAAGTTTTACCACTCAATTAAGTTCCTTGTGGTTCGACCTGGTATTACCAGTTATAAACTTGCTACACGAACATGTATACTTGCACGGTTTGAGGGATAATCACACACTAAGATTGGCGAGTTTCCTTCGTTTTGACGAAGTTGAGACGAACCACGACCACCAACCTTATTTATTTTATTCGAAAATCAGTGTGTTAATTATTCCGCTAACACCCGCACAACAACATCAAAGAAGAAAGCCTCGTCAAGCAGCGACCAGCAAACGCGGTACGCGAAAGAAGCGCGTGACGAACAACACAATTTCTTTTGCTACATGATTGAACGAGAAAAAGTGCTACAGCGTGTTCTGAACGACTTAGATGGTGGTCCTTATGCCTTGCCCGAATTCCCAACAATTCCAGCGTCAACAAGCGATGTAGACGAGCCTCTGCAAGACTGATGGAAGTCTCTTTCCCTTTTTCAATTAATGCATCTTTATCCTTAACTCTATGTACTTCGTTTTCTTTGCTTATGTTTGTATATCTCCTATGTTATTCAAATCAATCAATCAATGAATTCCTTTTGTGCTGGTGTGTTTTATCCCTTCGCTTGAACCTCTTAAATATTAATCGACGAAGTCTTCAACTTTAATCCTCAATAAAATAATTCTCTAACTCTTTCATACTGGCGCGGACACTTTTGAATTTAACGAAATGAAACTTTTTACCTAGTTACAACTTTAGTTTGCGAGCATTCGTTAAGTCTAGAACTTCAATTTCGCGGCATCTTTAGCTCGAACGACCCCAATTGAAGTTAACACAAGCCTTAAACTTTTAGAAAACTTTAAGTTTGGGGATATGAGTGTTTTCATTGGGACAATGAATATTCTAAGTTTGGGGGAGAGGTTCGCATTGAACGAAAGTACAAATGCTTGCGAAAAACCAAGCAATAATTACATTATGCTTCAAGAGCGATTCAGCGTCGAAAAATGTCAAAAACAGAGTTGAAGTAAAAGGTGAGATTTGCAAAGCCTAAACCCTGGGTGGGACAAAAACACAAAAAATTCAAAACATTCTCCCAAGTATATTCGCGGTTTGCGAAGTGAACCAAAGGGCGAAAAGCCTAAGTTCTGGTGTAATCTCTCCATTTTCGTTTGTTCTAACATTGCGTATCTATCTTTATATCAAACATTTGATGAAAATTGAGCAAGCGATAGTAGGAAACTTAAGTGAGAGAATCCCAGCAAACTGTAAAAGGAGAGTATTCACTTCGGCAAAAGATGAGAAGTACCAAATTTTAAACGAAGCCAAAAGTCTAAAGCAAAAGTTAAGCTCAATTGACTAAGGGGAGCCAAAGGAACCAAAGAGTTGGAAGTCTAGGCTATAAAGGAGGTTCGCATATAAAAAAGTTAAAACGAACTTTAAAAGCGGAGTTTCTGAGAATTTGAAGTTTCGCCTAGTATTATTTTGTTTTAGAAAACATTCATCGTGGAAAACTGTTGTGAGGCTAAGCGAAATGCTTGAGGTTCTAGCAAAGATAAAAGTAAAATAAAATTTAGCAGTTCCCCTCCAGTATCGCTGAAGCTATTTCTCGGGACGAGCAATAGTGCAAGTTTGGGGGTGTGATAACTCTCAAGAATTGAGAGTTAAAGTAGAAAATAGATATAAATCTAATAGGAACTTGCTAGTAATTAATAGAATTCATTTGAACTTTCGTTGACTGGCAACATTATTTTTGCTTATAACGAACTTCGTATGGTTTTTTTAGTAGGAAGTATTCTAGAGATTTCGTAGTAACAAATATCATGTAATATCTACAAAGTATAGGATTTTAAGGAATTTGATACTTGTTATTTCGTTTGCAGCGAAACTATGAACATTGACGAAGCTAATGACGAAGTCGCCAAAGCCAGATAACGAAGGAACCTCTCGCATTCAACGAAGGTGACAGATCCACAAAGTGAAATCCCACGAGCTCATAACGACGAATTTAGGCGAAGACAAAGGAGTCGGGAAAGTAAAATATCTTAGCCAAGGACGCGTGGCGTCCATCCGAGAAAAGCCCATTCAATCTTAGCCGCTCGTTTGTAACGACCATCCATACTGACACATCGGATCGTGGAGGAGAGGATATTCAGAACAGAGCTCGTGGAGCAGACGTAGCAGAACTTTGTCGGGGGGCCTATAAAAGACGATGAGATGCATTGTCTTCAACGTTGGAGATTTTTAGAGAGAAAAGAGAGTCGTCGAAACTCTAAGGATTCCAAACATCATTTATTGCTTTCTTAGTTGTATTTCGGCCGTCGTAGCGCTTTTTGCCGGGCCTTTAGTGTTTTCCTTGTTCGTTGTGCATTTTCTTGACAATAGAGACAAATTCCTTGTAACCGGAGCGATTCCGACAACATTTGCAGACCACTTTTCAGGCGTTTTCTAACTCTGATCTCAATGTTTTATTATCTTCTATCTCATTCTCGTTCTCGTGTTTAGTCTTGTGATTCATTTCAGTCGTTTATTACAATCAGCATGTTTGTTTCTGTTATGCTTGTTTATGTTTTCGTTAAGCTTAATATGAGTAGCTAATTAGTTAGTTACAGGGTACAAGGGAAGTCGGGAAAAGTTCGTGAAGACGAACACGCAACGAAATAGGGCTAAACATACATGGTTAAGTATTTCTGTCACTTGGTTGAGAAACCAGTGGCTATCCTCGCTTTGTTTCGAGAGGAACGAGCGAGCGAACCCCTGTCTAGCCCTAGTCTTGTTATTAGGTCTCAACCAACCTTAGAAATAAGGTTCGCCTAATACCACATGTTCGCTTTGTAGGTGGTTCACGGATAGCGAAAAATAAGTAGGTTTTTATAGCGAATTGCAAATGCAAGTAATACATTATCGATTGCAGGAAGTTTTAAAGTAAGTAATAAGTCATCTCCACAAGGAATTATATTTAGTTCGTTTTATTTGTAAGTTGGTGCGAATG
>JBBMEF010071829.1:0-10547 GCA_037832685.1 Sicyos baderoa | reverse complement strand
ACTCCAAGCTACTTCCAAACAACACCCTAAAGAACCATAAGCTTAGGGTAAACCTAAACACAACGGTTCGTCACCTTTGAAACATCCCTTGGTTACAACCAAGACTAAGCTCATCTTGACTTACAACTCTAAAACAAACTCGAGGAGTGCCGCGAACCCAAGGCTGTTCAAGACTTTCTTCGAGGCTCAAACTGAAACAACACGCAACATACTCTTTCAGTATCACTACAACACTACAACCACATCCCAGCTCTCCCCAAGACTGGTCCTTCCACTATTCTCTTAACATAGCCAGTCAATGATTGTGTACTTTTCTGACAACCACACCTCAACCACAACCGGCTTCTCTACTAGCTGAAACCAAGCTTCAACGAAAATCTTTCTCCTGTCGGCAATACCCACCTATCAAAACACCTTACCTCCACGAACTCAAACCAAGGGCACTCCTTGACATAACATCGAACGCAAGTCTCAACTCCTTCGGCAAACTGAGCACCGACTCCTCCTCAACCAACTCTTATAAGGCATCCCAAGCTTACTCACACCGGGGACGTACTACTCAAGGACGCTGTGAGTACAACTCCTAACCAACCACGAATGATCGAAGTCTAACGGACACTTCCCTTACAAGGAAACGACTTGTCTTCCTATAGAGTCTTAAACCACAAACCGAACCCAAGGGTTCCAACCTTCAAGAGCTCTCTACGCCACAAGGCACAACCAATAACCACTGCTCAACTTCACAAGGTTCAAACAACATTTACATCCTGCATTACGACTACCTTTACCAAGGGCTAACCTAGCACCGTGGTGCCAACTTTACTCGAGTGCTACTGGTCACAGAAGTAACTGCCTGTAGCACCTAGTAGAACTACTCACTTGTCACAACCAGAACACTTGAACCTTGTTGCCAACCACCTCACGAATGGCCCTTAACGCCATTTAACCTCCCCTTTCTAACCAACACTAAAGACTTGGAGGGATGAGACTAGATGTCTCTCCTCTATCAACTTGCCACTTGTAGTCCTATGACTACCTCAGACCCTTAATCCTTTGCCACTTGAACAAGTGCAGCGACTGGCACGACACGTGCAACGGTTAGAACAAACTAAACTTTCACATGGGTTCCTACACAGCTGTCCGACGAAGCAACCTTGGCCGAGGTCTAGGCCTACACACAAACTCGGTACCAACAAGCGCACCACTCAACGCAACCCAGCGTTGCCCAACTTACCCTCGGCCCGCCACAAGCTTACAACCAAGTCACTACCTCCGGTGACGGAAACAACGAAGGATCGCTTAAAGGACTTAAGATCCCTCAACCCGACCCTTGCATTTCAACACGAACTCGCTTTGGAGTTACGATGGAGCCCCCACTCGATGCTCAACAAACATCCTCCTTCAGCCTTTCAAATGAACCCACTTCCCCTACACCGGGAGCAACTGAGAAGAACTTCACCTCTACTGGATGACCAGCGTTAAACTTACTTTGTACATGTGATAACTATTCTCATTGTAAACACAGAAAACCGGTAACTGGTCTCTGGTGTCTCTGCACCCTGCCAAAAACTGCTAACCTAGTAGCCATGCTCCTGATAACTCGCCTAGCGGCCTTGGTTCTAACTTACCTCGAACCTTTCCTAGTTAGTCCTCTTGGACTAACACTACAAACAAACAACGAGTCAGAATCTGCTCGTCCCTGCACAACAAACAACTAGACAAGCATACTCTAGAAGAAACAATATTGTAAATTCTTAACCCTTCTTATTAGTGTAAACTACAGAGCATACCTGACAGCTGTTGGAGAGCGGAGGATCATGGAAAAACGACCTACAAAAGTAAGTCAGTCTATATAATCTATGACTCTGGGCTCTGATACCAACTGTAAAGACCCGACCCGAATAACGATCCTAAACCTAGGTCTTTAGCTCATGCATGACTTTAAATGCGGAAATAAATGTACAGAACCTAGTCCGGATTCGAAATAAGTTAAAACAACCATCAGAATTAAAACATTCAAACAAGATTCAGTTAAACACTAAGAAACCTGTCCCTGTTTCCAAGCAACCTGTTTCAAAGGAAAACATGCAATGCCTCCCTGGCCAAAGAATTTCAGAATAACACTTCCAGTTTATTTAAAACATCAAAGGAATCCAGACAATAGAATTCAGATAATAACCTAAGGGCTCCATGCCCAACTACATGCAATGAAATTCATTAAAAAGAACAGACAATAACATTTCTGAAACCCAGAGTAAAATGACAGTTAAAATAAATAGTTCAGAGTAAAGCTATTCCATGATGGCCCCTCATCTCCTCCAGCCATCAACGACGCTGCTCCTTGTTACCTGTGGAACCACAATAATAAGGGTGAGTAAAACTAGTTTACTCAGTAAGAATCCCCGACCGGGGTACAACACATTAAAACTCAACATCCAGCTTACCGTATACAAGTCAAGCAAGCACTTTCTTACTCTTTCTAGTTCAAACATCTTACAGGTTCTTTCTTACTTAACTATCTTTCTTACTTTCTTTTAACATGTTCTACTTTCACATATCTTTCTACTTTCTTTTAACCTGTTCTACTTTCACATATCTTTCTACTTTCTTTCAGCCTGTAAGGATGCCATTTTTCAGACTTACACCTTTAGGCTTTCACAACACAACAGTAATCTCGAGCTCTCAGAAACTTGCCCGTCTAACTTGGCTTTCTACTGTGGGTACACTATCTCAATTTCCCGAGGGAGCTCTCCACTCAGTGTTGTAAAGAGAAGTGTTACTGGACCCCATGCTGCTGGAACCAGGTAAAAGGCTTGTCGAGGGCTAACTGCCCTGGTCCAGGTACGCATGCCCTAAGACTCGGATCGGTGTCGTCGAGCAACGGGGGTGCGAGACCTCACATGAAACCGATGTCAGCCCTAACCACCACACGCTTGCAGCTAGGATACGTCCAGGTAGGCTCGCACCAATTGATCGGTCCTGCTCAAAGGCGAAAATCTTGGGACCCTGCCGACACGCTGAGATCGTGTCGACGGTTGGGGACGGGACAACCTTCGTCATTCTTCCAACCCTACAGGCTCAACTGGGGCCATCTCTGCCCAAGATTGCAGACTAGGCTGACCCATGGTTAGCTAAACCACGACGACGGGTCAGAGACGGAGTACTCTCTCGCGTCCTTGCCACAAGCACGGATGATGACTCCCTGCAAAATCTTATCTAACAGCATACAGATATAAACATAACTTTCCAGATTTCTTAGTCGTCATCACACATAAGATAGATACTAGTTAAAGGCTTTCAGAAACCATTCCAACACACCCTAGCATGATTTTACAAACTCGCTAAACAATCGACATTCAATTCATACTTTCATACAAACAAGCAAACTCAACTCAGTCATGGCAATTAAATAGAAAAGACATGGCAAATAAGCATACAACCAATTCCTATCCACCAACATAACAAGATATTATCGTCTGGCTAATTCGTAGAAGTCAATCATGCTTACGCTCATTCCGAGGCAGTAGATAAAACCTAGCGTGGCATAACAACTACAATTCAACAAATAAATAAATCTCGCGAGCACGAACGATACCTAGCTATCATGGGAACAAGCAACATACATGGTATACAGAAATAAAAGTAGCAAATCCTATCCCCCAGCAAGCATTCTCAGTTCAACAAACATACAGAGGGCTATTAAAATTATAACGGGTTGTCCACGAACCCAAGTAAGAAATCCTTACCTGCTTTTTAAATCGCAGAACCAACACAAAACTTTAACTCTGAGATGCAGCCAACAGATCAAGCAACAAAGTAGAAGCGACTAGTCTGCACGGCTTGGGGCGACGGCTTGCGGCGGATGCTAACGGCGGAGCGGTGGCAGTCGTTGGCGACAGGTCTCGGCGGCGGCAGCTAGGTTTTGGTGGCTTGGGTTTGGGGTGAGTGAAGGAGGAAGGAGAAGAAGAAAATTGGGATTTTTCATTTTTTTATTTTTATTTTAATAAATCCTTTAAATGAGTGTTTTTAGTCCTTCCTTCTCCAATTGATAGCTTACTCTTGTCCAAT
The DNA here is from genome assembly GCA_037832685.1 of Sicyos baderoa. NCBI lineage: Eukaryota > Viridiplantae > Streptophyta > Magnoliopsida > Cucurbitales > Cucurbitaceae > Sicyos > Sicyos baderoa. Next base: position 6,479 of record JBBMEF010071829.1, on the reverse strand, counting down.
TAATTTAAACAATACTAACTCCAAATGAGCCTTTAAATTCCATGACTTCATATTTTAATTAAAACCAAACCAAATATCACTTTTCTTTTTAAATTAATTTTCATTTTAAATTCTTATTCAACAAAATAAAATCCAAACTTCTAAACTCTTGGTTCCCCTTTAACAATTTCAAACCACCCATTTACCACGAATAAACCCTCTGCAACCTTTAACCCCAAACAAACTTCACCGCTAGAATTTAACGATCAAGAACCCGAAACGACATTCTACAAAATCCGGGTCGTTACATGCCGTCACCCGAGGTTATGACCCGGTTACTTAAACCTGTAGCGGACCGAGTGCTTGTTTTGCAACACTTTGTGGAGTGTCGAGAGGTGTGCTTGTTGGCATCAAGTTTGTGTGTAGGCCTAGGCTTTGGCCAAGTTCGCACTGTTGTGCAGTTGCTTCCTTGATCCTATGAAAGTTTGGTTTGTCTTCAAGCTGTTTCACTTGCCGTGCTCGTTGTTGCACCTGTTCAGGTGGTCTTGAGATCAAGTTCCGTGGTAGTCGGATGACTACAGGAGAAAGGTTGCTCGAGGAGAGACAGTGAGTTTCATCCCTCCATGTTTTCAGTGTTGGTTGAAAAGGAAAGTGAAAGGTGTAAGGTTCACTCGTGAGGGGGTTGGTGACCAAGTCCTTGTACCCTTTCTGTGGCTAGGTGGGCCACTCTGCTATGTGATGCAGCCAATTAACGTTTGTGGCAAGCGGGACTCGAGTAGAGTGTAGCGTGTTGATGCTAGTTCGACTAGTGGAGAGTTAGCCTAGGTACATGCTTGGAGACAATGATGTACCTTTGTAAGTGGAGTTTGGCCTTTGTTGAAGTGCCTCGTTGAGAAGTGAGCTTGTGTGAAGTTGGAACCCTTGGGGTTTGGTTTCTTGTGTGAGACCTTGTGGAGAGTCTGGAAGTTGCCTCTTGAGGAAAGTGTTTGTTGGAACTTGATCCTTCGTGACCCGCCGTAAGTTACATTCAGTTGTGAGAAGTTCATCCCATCTTGAGTTGAGACGGAGACTGTGCTAAGTTCTCTTAGGGAGTTAAGACTCCAGTTCGTTGTTAGTGCCGCAGAAAAAATGCCCTTAGCTTGAGATTGTGAAAGTATGACGTTTGTTGGGTTGTTGTCTTGTGGGACTCAGTGGATGCTAAGTAAGGAGTGGTTGACAAAAGTCACGCAGTCATGGACTGGCGTTGCTAAGAGTTGTGGAAGGGCTTGACCTGGGTAAAGCTGGAATGTGGCTGACGCTTTAAGTAGGATGATGATGACACATTCTGCAGCGTTTCTGGTCTTTTGTGCCCAGTGTTTGGTAAGTTAAAGCTAGCCAGCATAGTTGAGATGCTGAAGGAGTTGTTGCTCGTCTTTTGGTTTGGCAGTTGGACCGTCTTTACGACAGTGTGTGTTGGGGGTCGTCGTGAAGACCCTAGGCTCGTGGAAATCTTGCTGGAGCTCAGTCAGACCCAGGCAGCGAGTTGTAGTTGTTCGGTTGAGCCTGGTAGAAAGTTGTCGAGCTAAGTTTAGTTTTGCCTTAGCCCTCTAGTTAGTTTGGAGATATAAAGTAAGTTGAGCTTGGTCGTGACCAAGGTTTCTCTTGAATTGTTGTTCAGTTGGGTTTAGCCTTACCCGAAGCTTATGTTTTCGAATGTCGCCAAGAGTTAGCTTGGAGTTGCTTGAGAAGCAGAGTTGGTGTTGTTCTCTTGTTGTGTTCTGCTTGCTGTGGAAGTTTGGAGGTTGACCCTGTTCCCGACACCTGTGTTGGGCGTAGTTCTAAAGTGGAAGGTGTAAGCGTTGTTTCTTTGAGAAGGGAGTCTGGTTTAGAAGCTCGTTGGTTGTTTGCTACCTTTTGCCGAGTGCACTGTTGGTTTAGTTGGTTTTCTTTCTCCCCTTACATGCTTCTCTTGTCAGTAACTGCTTTTAAGATGTTAAGTTGTTGGTTTACTCTTTGTCCTTCAAAGGAGTTCGAGTTTGGTAGTTGAGCTCTTAGCGTTGTTGTTCCACCCCATGGGTAGCAGGTGTTTAGTAAAAGAACTCCTTGTTGTTCCTTAGTAGGTTGGACAGACTGTTTGAGCTTTGGAAGTTCTCTTGTTCTGTAATTGAAGTTGGTGTTGCCCCTTGTGAGCATGTTTCAGACGTCGTTGTTTGTTAAGTTGAAAGATTCTCGTCCAAGTTGGATTTTGTCGGTAGCATTGGAGTGTTGAGTTTCAACCTTTGAAGTCCAGTTAGTTGAGTTGTACTCGCCCTTGGAGTTCGTTGTTGGGAAGGTTCGGGAACGGTTAGTTTGTGTGCGCTTGTTCGGGTTAGTAGTGCTTGGTGTTTTGGTTTTGTGGTTCGCTGAGCTTAAGCCTTAAGGAGGGAATTCTTCTGGTGAAGAATTCGTGGTGTCTGTGGCCTGGTTGGTTTGTTTCGGGTTGCGTGTTGGCAACCAAGCCTTTTCAAGCCGTGTTTCCAGTTTTTCCCTTTTGCATCAGTTCGTGTTTGAGCTTTAAGCTAAGTGGAGATGCTTGGCATTCAGGTGTTGTTCTTTGTTCAATTGTCGTTGAGTTATGCGTAGCTCTCAAGGCTGTGGTGGTAAGGAGGAAGTTGGCAGGTTTTGGTTTCCTCGTCTTTGCCTTTGGGAGTGTACCGTTTGGTGTTCCTTGCCCAGTGTCTTCAATAGTTAATGTTGTTGTTTTAGTGGAGTAAGAAGGATGTTTGCCTCAGTGTTTTGCGGTAGCATGTCGTCGGCTTGCAAAGTAACCCCGAGACATTTGGGTAATGCCTCCGCGACTCAGTTGTTGAGCTCTTGTTGTGTGTTGACTTTGAGTAGTCGCCCTGGTGGATCTTAAGTTAAGGAGTTTTCTCGGCGGTTATTGCCACTGAGCGAGCCTTAGTGGAAGTGGAAAGAGTTTGCTTTGGGTTTCATCTCTGGGTTGTTGTTGTTCGGCACCGCGGGGTGTCTGTGGAGTTGGTGTCTGGCCGTCCTACAAGATGAGTTTGGGTGTCGTTTTGTTCTGTTGGGTTCGCTTGCAAACAGAAGCAGTTTTTCTGTTGGCTAGTCAGTTGGCTCGTTCGAGTTTTTGTTTCGATGGTTTGTTATAGACTCGTAGCACTTTGTGGTTGTGAACCTTGCGGTTAGTCAAGGTTTGAGTTTTGTTGGGAAGCCAGTGTGTAGTTCGGGTTGGTAGAGGTTTGGTGAAGTTTCCAGGTGGAAAAGGTTTAGAGCCGGCAGTTGTGTGGAGATTGTTTTGCTCGTTGTGGTTTTAGTCTTAAGGACTTTCACGGATGAAAGTCATTTAAGGAGGGAATATTGTAACGACCCATAATGTCAGAAAGACGTTTCAGTTTAGTTTGGTCGTTATTCCCATTTTTTAGTCCTTGGATGGAGTTCAAATTCTTTTGAGAGTTGGTGTAGTGACCCGGGTTTCTGGTTCATTGTTGGACCCTTAGTTGGTTTGGTCTTGAATTTAATTATTTGGTTTTTGTGACGTCATGGAGGATCGAATCTTGATCTTGGAGGAAGGCCAAGGGTTGGGAAGCTATTGCTTTAAATGGATTTTAAAAGTGCCAAACTAGGATTTGAACCCATGCGCTTGAGGAGAGTTATTTTAATTGATTTTAAAAAGAGAAGAAAAGGGATTTAAATACCAAGTTTTCCCCCTAGCTCCCATTTGCACACTTTCCAAGACCTAGCCGCTGGATCACTCTCTCCATTGTTCTCCTTCTCCTTGTTCACGAGCGTGCTTCCGTCTTCCGAGGTCAGCACTTTCGTTCTTCTTCTTCTTCTATATCGCGTTGGTGTAAGTTTGTTGTTGACCGAAGGGTTGTTTGTTTGTTGTTGTTGTTCGTTTGGGTCGGGCGAGAAGCTACTGCCGAAGGTGTTCGTTGGCTGCTGTTCGAAGCTCCTTGGTGTTGCGAGTCGTCTGGTTTGTCGAGGTAAGCTTCCTTGTTCGTCTTCTTCTTCGTGCGATCTGTCTTGTTGTCTGCTGCCGAGGGGTTGTTGTTCTTCATCTATTGCTGGTTCCGTAGGGGTTGACGTCGATTCTTCTCTTGCTGTTGTTTGCGTTGAGCTGTTCAAATCCTCCTCGTCTTCGCGTGCGAACTACTGTCTTCCGAGGTAAGCATTTCGCGTGCCTCTAGTTCGTTCTGCTCTTCTCATTTCGCTGTCGGTTCGTTGTTGCCGAGAGTTTGATTGTGGTTTTTTGTTGCTTTGTTGGTCGAGGTTAGAAATTGCGGCTATGAGGTGTTTGTTGCAGCTGTTCGTGGTTCTTTCTTCGGAGTTGTAATGACCCGGGATTTTGGATCGTCGGTTCAGGTTAGTTTTGGTCGTTACGGAGTTTGTTCGTTCTTTTTTTAAATTAAGAATAATTGCTTTCTTGATTTATTTGAGATTCTTGTTTTCTTGGTTGAAGGTTCGGGCTTGCTCTTGGTGTAAAATAAAGAAATAAAAGGTGTCTTTGGTGGGTTTCGAACCCACACGCTAAAGAGGCTTTTAATTGGAATAAAGAATTAAAGAAAGAAAAGAAGGGAAATTAAAATTAAAGAAAAAAAAGGGATTTCTTTGCGATTTCTTCCTCCATCGATCGCATGCAAGGGCTCGCGATTCCAGGTCTTCTTCTTCGCACGTCAAATCCCAGAGAGGCATTATATGTTATTCCCTTTGAAACAGGTTGCTTGGAAACAGGGACAGGTTTCAATGAGTTAACTGTTATGTTGATTAAATGTTTTAAATTGTATGATGTTTTAAATATATCGATTCCGGACTAGGTTTAGTTTATTTATTCCGCATTTTAAGTCATGTGAACTAAGGACCTAGGTTTAGGGCCGTTATTCGGGTCGGGTCTTTACAGCAATCAACCCGAGAGCAAGTTTCTGTCCGTCGAGATAAGGATCTGTGCTCGGTTGAGTTCGTTTCTTGTGTCGTTCATTTGAGTTCGAAAGGGCTGAGGGTTTTCGATTCCTTCTTTCTGGGTGATTTCTCCGAACAACAGAAGTTCTGGTTCGTCAGACCACGAGCCAAGCCTTTGCAAGATTCGTTGCCGTTCGTTCGAGTGTTTGTTCTATCGTCCTTCGTCATCAGCCGAGTGTAAGTTCCGTTCGCTTGTTCTCCTTTCTCTTAAGCGGTTTTCGTTTAGTGTTCTGGTTCTAAGTTCCTTTCCGTTGGTTGTTATTCACAAGTTACAATGGCCAGCAAGTTCTTCGTTTCGCCTTCGTTGTTCGTTCGCTCAAGCCAGACGCACCACAGCAAGTTCATTAACACGGATCGACGCACGAAGCAGCTCTCTGTCGCCCAACAGCCTTTGCTTCAACGAAACCGAGTCGTACGACTTCGTCAGCCAATGACCGTTCCAGCGCCAGCATCCGTTCGTTGTTGTCCTATTCGTTGTCCCCGTTCGCTTCCTTTGTTCGCGCGAGCAATTGCGAACGACCTGCTGCTCAGCTTCGTCTCCACTTCGGTAACGCTTCGTCGTTCCTTCTCTTACGCTTCGCTGCTGGCCGAGCCTTCTAGAGGTTGTTCTTAGTTACACTTAGTGATATTTTGTTTGTTCTTATATTGTTACGTTTTGGTGACTTTCTGATCGATTCTTATGTGTTCTGTAGTTCGCCAATACCAGGTAAGGATTTATTACCGGGGTTGTGTGGACCGCGCAATATATTATGTGATGTATGCTTGTTGCTTGTTTATGATTATGAGCATGTTAGTGGATAGGATTCTTTGTTTATCATCTCTGGCTGACATGTATGATTCCTATCTGCTTGAACATGTTAGTACCATGCTAGGTCGTTCCTTTCTGGCATGTTTCCTTTAATTTGTTCTGGTCGTAGTATCATGTTAGGACTTGTTCGTCTGTACGACTGTGTAGCCCGTATGATAGCTAGCTTGCTGATCTTAGAGTAGAACATGTCTAAGAGTCATCATCTAGAGGCGAGAGTGGCATAACGAACATTGCCCCATTGGCAGGGATGCACGAGAACGTATACTCCGTCCGTGACCGCCAGCAGGGTTTAGCTAACCCTGCAAGTGGCATAGCCTAGTCCGCAGCACTTGGGCGAGAGTGGCACGACGTACTGTTGCCCCGCCGACTGGGAGGATGACGAGGCTTGTCCCGTCCCCGTTTGCCGACACGATTCACATCGTGCAGCATACCCAAGTCTGCAGCCTTTGGGTAGGACCGACTCGTAGTGTATGCGTGTTGTGAGCGGGACCTAGCCGCAGGCGAGTGGTGGTTCATGGTGACATAGCTCGATGCCGAGGTCTCGCATCTCTATGATTCAGTGACACCTTCTGAGTCTTTTAGGCATGCGTACCTTGACCACGACAGTTTGTCCTAGACCCAGCATTTACCTAGTTTACAGCAGCATGCGGTGTGCACGCACGCTCTTGATTCTCAGACTAGAGGCTCCCTCGGGATCATGAGACTAGTACACCCAGTTTCCTCCTAAAGTTGAGCAGTTGAGCTTAGACCGAGAATC
>JBBMEF010071818.1:0-10548 GCA_037832685.1 Sicyos baderoa | reverse complement strand
ATATAAAAGAGCCCGAATAATAAAAAGACAATTTTAATCCCTAACATGCTTTAAAAACATAAAACAAACAACAAGTATACAATCACAGAATATATCGCAGGGTACACACAACCCCGGTAAGAAATCCTTACCTGGATTGGTAGACAGACAAACAACAGATAAACAAAGCTCCTAAAGCTGCAAAACACCAACGACAACACCTAGCAAGGTAATAACATAAATATAAATAAATAACTAATATATCGAAGAACAACCTTTAAACAAAACTACCGAAGAAACAGCGAGGCGTTACCCAAACCAACCGAAGGGAGACACGCAAGGCAAGGCTGCTCGGGTTGTAGCCAAAAGATCAACCAGACTCAACCTGATCGTCCTATCAAAAAGCATCCAACAAAAAACCACTTAAAACCAAACTTAACCAAACTTTAACGAACATTTACACCAACTAGAACAACGTTGCCGACTTACCCAACAACTAGAAACGACAAGGCTGTCCAACTTAAAGAGAACGCAAAACCGAACAGGACCTCAACAACGGGCTTGGAACCAACACGGGCATTGCTTTAAGACTAACCCAATAACAAACATAACCACCAAACACCCAAACACAAACAACTCGAAACTAAAGAGATCGGCCTTCGAAAAACTCACCCCATTACTCGATCCACACGGCTGTCCAAACTTTGCGAAACCCCAAACACCAAATCGAACCTGCAACACACGTCTTGAAAATCAACAATTTATCACAGTCAAAACAACCTCGAAGCAACTAACGATTAACCACGAAAATGGGTTAACACTCACCCCAAAACTCGAGTAGATCGGGAAAGACACAACACGGACACGACGAACCGGCGAGAACAGGTTGACCAACACGCGGCCGCGGATGCTGGTGTCGAGAAACTCACTGCTGCGTGGCTGGCGGCGAGGTGCGATGCAGACGCGGGCAGAGCTCGAACGCGCAAGGGCTGAACAGGGTGCGCTTCGCGTGCGGCTGGGCTCGATCCGTGTGGGCGACGGAAAAAGGGCGGCGACGAAAGATGGGGGAAAGAAGGTTGTTGGCTGGAGGAAGAAGCTTTCGAAGGAGGTGTGTTTTTTCGTCTGCAAATCGCGAGCAAAAGGGGAGGGGATCGCCTTCAGTCGGTCGATTGAAGGGTTTGATGCCACCTAGGCTAAATTGCAAAAATAAAGCTCCGCAGTTCTAATTAATATAAACTTTGCATAAAAACTTCAGAAAACTACTAATAGCTGAGTTGGTGTGTCACAAACCTGTTCTAGAAGAGGCCCTAGTTCAAGTCTTAATTGCTGCACAATTTTACTTTTCCTTTTTGTTAAGAAACACTTCTCCATAATCACCTTTTCATTTTATTAAAATTATCAAATTCCACTTAACTAATTGAATGAATTTCTATAGATTTTATAATAGCTTAAAATCAATACTAATCAAGAATCACTTAACACGAATAACAGCTAATTAATCCTGAAACGTCACTCTGAAATTCTCAGGCCGTTACACATAATTACTAGTATATTATATTACAATACTTATTACATAAATACATTCTAATACTCCTAGCATAAATACTACTATTTTATTACAATACATATACTAGGTTGCACCGCAACACATGTAGTTGCTTTAAAAGTCGCAAAAAAAATCTCTTATATACAAAAAAGAGATTAAAAAAAAAATTGTGGCTCTTAAAGAGCCACATCATCGATAAGCACCCAAATTTCTTCTCTTACATAAATACATTATTTATACAAACATAGTTATTATAATACTAAAACTATATAAATCTATTTATATCATAACCTTAAATTTACATGAATGTATGACGATAAAAATAATAAGTATATACGAACATAAAATCTTAACATATATATATATATATATATATATATATATCATTCAAAACTATTTGAAGATGAACAAAATTGACCAAAACAGATTTATTAAGGGCTGTCCAAATTTTCCAACATGTTTAAACACATGATAAAATAGTAGCGAAATGAAGTCGATAGAGAGAAAATGACATCAACACCTATAGTAGTTCGACCATATATATATAATCGACCTATTCTACTTTGCAAAGGTTTTAGTTTTTGTGAGAGTTTATTATAGATATATTACACAAGAATAAGATTAGCGGCAATTTTTCTAGAAGTTTAAAAAAGTTGTAGCCCAATAACCATTGTCATGTATTATCGATGACGAGATTATTGGTTATAAGTCTTAATTAATCATATTAATTATATTTAATTCCCTTACATTTTATATTAAACATGTGCTTAGTTGTGTAGAAATTGTGTGTTTAATTTAATTTAGGTAGTAAAATTCAAAAGAATTTATGAAATTGTGTTTAAATTAGAGTTTAGTTAGAAATTAAAAAATGAAAGTTGCATGGTTTCAGATTGAATAGAAAAATAATAAATAAATAAAACATTAATTTGTTTATTTAATTATTAACTATATAAATATATGTTTGTTTTGTTTGGGAGGCCTTCAGCGGAAGTTGGAGGAGGCTTGTTCACGATTAAATTTTTTTGGTGTTTTTGGGAGGAGAGGAAAGGAGAGGAGTGGAAGAGAAAGTTTGGAATGATTTGTAATGATGAAGTATTTGTTTGGGAATTTATGAAATATTAGAAAACTTTTTGGGAATTTGTGTTTGAAAAGAGATATTGATTTTTTTTTTTTTTTTTTGTTGAAGTGATGTTTAAGAGAGAAGATTATTTATTTTACATTAATTTTTTATTGTAATAAAGTTTGATTTGGAGTTTTATAGGATTAAATAGGTTTGATGAGATATGAGGAGGAGTTGAAAAGATGTTGTTATGTATAAAAACAAACATGGATTGGGACCTCTCCTCTCCTCTCCTCTCCCAACCCCCAATCACCATGTTGGATTTTTAAAATTTTAAATTTATTCTTATTCAAATTACTTACCATATATTCTATATTTTTCATTAATGTATTCATCATTTTTAAGAAAGTATTTGAATCCTAATTAAATATTAAAAATAAAAATAAACATTTAAAAATTACATTTTTTTTTCTTCTAAGTTTTAGTTTGATTTCTAAAAATATAAATAAGATATAGATATTCAATATAAAAAAAATGTGATAGAAATAGTTATGGTAGATTTAAATTTAAAAAAATTAAAAACAAAATGATTATGAAATAGTTTCTTAACCATATTCATTCATCGATAATAAACAATTGACAAAGAGAAATATTTGTCCCTTATTCGTAATAAACCATTAATCACCATTTCAAGTATAAATAGTGGTGTAGAAGTCTTCATCCTACAGACACATTCAAACTTTATTTTGCTCTCTCTATTTCTTTTGAGTTATTATTTTTGTTTTGGTTTGAATTTTATTTTCATTCCCCTTTCCGGTTTTAATTGATTTTCTACCATGTGTATCTAAACACATTTCTGATTGAAGGTTTTAAATTTTTAATTGTAGTTTTGTAAGAATTTATGTTTAATAAATATTTTCTTAGATTCAAGAATGGTTTGTTTCTTGCTCTCATGTATTTATGATTGAAATTTGTAGGAAAGGGTTGGTTTATGTATGTAGTTATGGTTGTTCTAAATTACGTTGCATGTCTAATGTACCCTAAAGAAACACATGAACAAAATTAATTATTTTGTAGCTATCTTGATTAATTAATTTTAATTTAGTCATTTTCATTATTTATAAGGCTATTACTTAAAATTGATATATAACGCTATCTATCCTATAGTACCTAATTGATAAAGTAATAAGTTTTAATTTTGAGGTTGGATCACGTCCACTAAAATCAGAGAATAATTACTAATAAGAGCATAGCTCTACTGGTGCCTTGTACAACCTTGTAATTACAGGTTCGAATCCTCCTTCTCCCTTTTCCAACGAGAGTAAACTAAATTCTTAAATTTTAGAAACTTCAATGAATTATTGGTATATATAGCTTATGATGAAAACTATAGGTAAATTTAATTCTTAAAAAGAAAACTACAGGTAAATTTAAATTCTTGAATTAAAAACTGTTTTCTTAATTTCAAAAACTCCTTTATTTATTTTATTTTTTGAGAAATTAATTTATTAAATTTTATTGAGATTCAACTGATTCCACTATTTCTATTTGTCAAATTAACAAAATTAATAATTATTTTGGCGAATTTGACAATTTTTTTTTTTTTTTTTTGAATATAAGTTGAGGGAAGGGAATTACAAATACTGACTCTTCCAGGGTTCGAACTCGTGAGGCTAGTATTAGACTGGTTTACAACCAAAGAATGAAATTATTATACCAGTGACCCTTGCGGTTAAATTTTGTTGTTGTAATAAATAATAACTATATCAATTATAGAACGATACTTAATTTGAAGTATATATCAACCATAGAGTGAAATTGTCTATTTTGAGGGTATAACAAACTCTTTCAAGTGTCTTTTGTATTAAGGCATGTTATATTTGCAATTAAAAAAGTGGTTGCTATATCTACTCCGATTGGTTTAATTCTTTTATTCAAACTTCGATATTGGTACACACTTTTGAAAATTTTAAATACAAAATAATTAGGTTAAAACATCACATTAGTCTCTTTATATATATAATTTTGTAAAGAAAATAAATGTATTAATTTTTTTAAAAAATAAATAAATATATTGATCTCTAGAAAAACAATACATTTCTAAAATATTATTAAGAATAATTATATATATATACGTATTATATATATACACATATTATATATATATATATATAATCAATAAAAGTAAGACAACCTTCTAAAAAAATAATAATAAAATTAAGACAACAAAATTATAGCTCAATCATGGAACCATTTATGTCCAATGACCTACATCATCTTCACGCCCACGGGAGAGACCATTCATATATCTAGTATGAGGGGTAATTTAGTAAAGTAGGATATTTTTAAAAGTTGTTTTAAAAATGGGTAAATTTTAAAGTATTTGTAAAAAGAGGCAAAATAATTTGTTTCGATGAGGATTTTTTTGGAAGGGTTATATGTTGATTTTTTTTTTAATATTTTTTTATATAGACATATAATAATCTTTTTTATTCATTGACACACAATTTCTCATTTTCATTAATATTTGTTAATTTATCTCTTTTAATTATTTTGTTTTTGGAAATTTATATAAATATCTAAATTATTGAGATAATGTTAAAATCATTGTAATTTATATGTTTAATTCTAATTGAGGTTTAAAAAAGAATGAAATTTTTTTGAAAAAATAAAATTAATAGATTGCCAACGAAATAAATAACTTGATTTTTTTTGAAGAATTCTATTTTTTATTATCTTTTAATAAAATTTATAAATTGTCAACCAAACAGAAAAAATTATTATTGGTTAAAACATTAATTTAATCTGAAGTTTCTTTCATATTTAGTCATTGTATTTTCAAATGTATCAATTCATTTTTTTAGGAACACGCATTAATTCATATTAGGCTAAGATTTGTTGTTTAGTATGAAACAAAATGATGATCCAAGCCATCCAATTACCAAATTTAAACACCAACATTTGCTCAACAACATTAATGTATGCTCAATGATCAAGAGGTCATGGGCTCGAGTTTCTTTACCCCTAATTAATGTAATCAAAAAAAAAAAAAAAAAAAAAAACCAAATTTAAACAGTACTTAGTTATAATTTTTTATGAGTTCATGAGAATAAAATACCCATTTTGAGCATCAAATTTATATATATATATATATATATATATGTAGGATTAAACATCAAGATGGTTGTTTTGAAATAAAAGTTAACAAAATGGTCAAAATGAATATAATTCTAGTGACATTATATATAACTCAATCATTGAGTTATTGTTCTGGTTGGATTGTTTTTATCATTTTTTTTTTATAGTTCAACAACATTTGAGTTTTCTTTTTTAATTTTTTTAATGGGTTGATTGTTTATTCTTTTTCTTTCTTTCTTTCTTTTTTTTTTTTTTTTTGAGAAATTGAGAGGAAAGAAGTTAATGTTTGTGGGGGATTTATTACTGATTTGAATCTCAATCTATTTGGCATTGTCTTCTTTTTTAAGAAAATTGTAATAGATATACAATTCTCACCAAATAATTAAATGTGTAGTTAAATTTTAAAATATTTGTATCTATAATTATTAATAGTATAGATAATACTTATTAATATCGAATTATTTATTATTAATACATTATTATGATTATGATTGTTATTTTTAAAAAAAAAAAAAAAAAAAATCATATTTGTAATTTTTTTTTTTGAATTTAACTAAATCTTTTAAGTTTCTCCTACAAAAACAAAGATAAGAGCCAATGGGTACTTAGTCCTGAATGATGTTGAAAACTTTTGGGCCTTTAAATTAAAATTTGTTTGAGGTGCCCTTAATCCAATATGAATCCGAACTAGTGGGATTCATCCGCTTGTTTGATTTATGTTTGGTTCCCAATTCTATGTCTTAACTTTATATTAATTGGCAATGTTTTTCTTTCCTGAGATTGGAGAATCTAGGTTTCTTGTCACACATTTATTTGTACTAAAAATTCTCTTGATAAAAATTATAATTAATTAAAATAGTCTTGTATTTTCAAAATAGTTATTAAGGATTTCAAATATATATATATACATATAGTAGTTAGGGTTTTAGAATGTATACGAAGATTATTTATTAATATAGAATCTTAATTTAAATACTCATTTTTTAATTTAAAAATTTTAAAATGTTAAAAAAATAAATAAATGTTGTCTTTTAAATTAAAATTAAATCTTTTATTTTAATTAGAAAACAAACTACTTCAAAAGTTTCTTTTTTAATCTAAGTTGCTCATAATCACATAAATGGTGTAATATGATTGAACCTTAAAAAATAACAGGTTAATATTAGGATATAAATCAATAAAAGGAATATTAGAATTATTTAAAAATATATATAAACCTAAGTAATTTAAGTGATTGAATTTGTTTTTTTTTCAGAAAGGTGCAAGAGAAAAATATGTTCATATAAAACGGAAGATAAAAAATAGAATGACAGAAAAATAAAAGTAATCTCAAAAAAAAAAAAAAAAAAAAAAAAAAGGAAAGAAACAAAATTAAAAAAAAAAAATAATAATAATAAACTAAAAGAAATTGCACAAAATCGTTTGTGGCGCCCAAAATATTGACCTAGGGTTCACATTATTTATTCGGTATATTTCCCTTTAGTTTTAAAAAACTGATTTTTTAGTTTAAGAAAATATTAGAATTTTTTGTCATTAAAAAAAAAACAAAAACAAAATTAAGTAAAAAAACAAAAAGAAAAGAAAAAAAAAAGGAACGGGTTTAGTTTACAAAAGTATGCTTGATTTTTTAAAATATACATAAGATATTATGATATATATTTTAATTTTAAATTTATAACATGAAACAATATATTTATTACAACTGTGCAAAATTTTAAATTGAACATAACATAAACATAATTTTTAAAAATAATTGTTTTAAGAATTTCCCCACAGATGTAACTCTTGGTTCTCAATAATTATTTTAAGGACCATCTCCCCAATCAATTTGCATAGAGCTCAAAAAATAATTATTTAAAATTAAAATAATAAAAAGAAGTCCTCCTGCTCTGTCTAAATAATGTGAACCCTTACTTTAATTTATGCTTCTCTTTGCTCCTATCAACATTTCATGAAAAAAAAAAAAAAAAAAAAAAAAAAAAAAAAAAAAAAAAAAAAAAAAAAGAAGCCTTCTATAAAAACAAAGAAAAAGTATATAAAACCCAAAAAAGAAGTTCGAACCAAATTTAAACCACGGCTTAACTCGTCGCCGATTCCGCCTGAAGATTAGTTGTAAAAAACCTCCCGATTGGTTAAAATATTCCGATTGTCTACAATGCTCGCAACTTTAATTTTGTATCATAGGAGACTTAATCCGAGCCTTCGACTTCTACAGAAAATACGCGTGGCGGTATATGATTGGTTTAAATATCTCTGGCCACCAAAAATTTAACAGTTTTACGGGATAACGGTTAAAGGGGTAATTATGAGGGGGTAAATAACTGGCACGATTCACATGCAAAGAAGCTGAAATTCATTATACAATATAAATTTTCCAACGTGGGATCCACTCTCACAAACGAATCAGCAGCATCACAACCGTCCAACACCTTCGAAAAAATAGGGTTGTTTTTCGTTGGGGTTGTATTTTTGTATCCCCTAAACGTGTGGGGATTGGATTGTAATAGAGCTGGATGGGATTCCGTACGACTTCGGTTTATATATGTGATTCTTCTGGTCAGCTTGCATACATATCGACTATTATCATGAATATATGACTTGACTTTATAATCTGTAGATATCAAAAAAAATTTGTGTGAATAGTTGTAGAGAAAACTATATAAAAAAATAATTCTCTTAAAAGAAATATGAGCATTACGAATTAAACTTATAACATCTTAATATTTTAAAATCTTTATACTTAGAGATGTCTACTAGAGCAGAGACGGAGATGAGTTTCTTTGTACATTCACATGCTCATTTCATTCCACATCCCAATAAATTTCGTGAGAATTGGGGTGAGATTCTATGGGGATAGGGTTCATTACAATTATTCTTCATTTGATTTCTTTTTAAAATACACTAATTAATTAACCTTTTAATAAAAAAAACAATAAATATTTAATTTTTCACTCTAAATTTTCACTTAAATGATTAATGAATAAAACAAAATAAAATAACACCTCATATTAAGTTAATTATCCATGCATAAGAATTTAAAGAGACTCAAACGTGTCAAGTTATTTCAGTAAATGTCTCTTAACTTATCAAACAATTAATAAAATGCTTACCATTATAATCCAAATACATTAATATTTTATTGAGATTATAATAATTGAAAGTGGGGACTCGAACCTAAAACGTCTTTCGGAGTACAATATTAAAACTTGTGTATATGTATATAGTTATATAATAATAATAATAATAATAATAAATAAATAAATAAATGGGGTTGAGATTCTCCCTTTGAATTTCATGGGACTCAAATTGTGTGGAAAAAATGGATATCCTTATTCATGATCATTAAGTCGATTCGGTTACCTCAACAAAAATAGGTCGGTGTGCATTTATTAGTGATTTAGAAGTACATATGAGATATATAAAAAAGAAAAAGAAAAAGCGGACGTTAGTTTAATAATTATTTTATTTTTTTGCCACAAAAACATAACTCAACAAATAATTTGTAGGTCGTAGTTGAATTTTTCACTCTCCTACAATATTTTAACAAAAAAAAAAAAAATCTAGTGAGTTGGTGGCACAATTGATTATTATTGGTGTTAATTTAGTTTAACTACATAATTATAGGTTTCGCCTTTTATGTAGGATTTATTGGCAACCCTAAAAAAATATTTAGGGGGTGTTTGAATGCAGATGAGATGAGAGGAGATGAGATGTTGACAGAAGAAAAACTTTGTTTGGAGTGCAGGGAGATGAGATGAGATGACAGAAAAATCTTGTTTGGGGTGCAGGGAGATAATGAGATAAGATGAGATGATAGAAAAACTTTGTTTGGGGTGAAGGGAGAGGAGATGAGATGTTAGGGTTTTTTTTTTTAAAAAAATAATGATGAAATTATTCTCAAAACTTAATCTATTAACATAAATATGGAAATTTAACTAGTAATGTAAAATCAATATCATACCACCATTGATCATATCAATATTCATATTCAAAAGAATAAGATTTTTAATGATATTATGTATTATGTATGACCTAATTAATAATCAAAGTTTTGAATCTCTCATACCTAACTTTTTTTTAATTAAAAAATAATAATGAATAAAAACTCCACACAAAAAAAAAATGTAGTTTGATTAATCTAAAATATTTGTAAATTTTTTTTTCTTTCAAGATTTGTTTAGAATTAAATAATAAAAACAAAATTAAAAAAATATCAAGATTCTAAGAGGTCCTAATAGTTTGGACTTGAGTTGGCTGAAAAAAGACATCCAACCTTGACTATTTATTAAAAGAATAATGAACTAAAAAAATAAAAACAAAGCCAATTGGTTAAACTAGTTATCATAAAATATTGATAGCAATTTTTATTTTATTAAAAAATAAACTAATTTCTTATTCTTTTATCCATTCACATTCATATTTACCAAAGGTCAAAGAATTGTCAATAAAAATATAAAAATTAATATATAATAATAAATTAAACATTTAAAATATTATCTTATTAGTCATTGACGTTTGAAACATAAACAGTCATAAATTTTGTAATTTATTATTATTTTTTTTTACATAAAAGTGAACTCAATGGCATTTTGATAATAATTATTACATGCAATTGATTAAAAAAAAGTGTCCTTAAATTTTGGAATTTGTTGTTTTGTTGTTGTTGTTTTTATTTTTATTTTTTATTTTTAAATGTAAAATAGATCTCAATCGCTATGTTACTTGTACAAATCTTAGAACTTATATTTGTTTTTTTTATTTATACAAACAAAACTCTCAAAATTATTTAAATTAATTTATCCCCTTCAAAATATATATATATATA
>JBBMEF010071797.1:0-10549 GCA_037832685.1 Sicyos baderoa | reverse complement strand
ATATTGAAGTATATACCGTATGATATAATAGTGATGTGAAGATCATACATATGTGTATACTGTGTATTAAACAATTCAAATTATAGAAAAAAGTACGGTATTTGCAAAACAATACAGTATTGTCAAACCGTGACAACAGATGGAAACATCATAACATGGATACGTGATTAAAGAGGTTGACAATATTGTACATATGAAATGAAACACACTGGAATGTAAAAGAAGTAAAAGGAACATAAATGACAGAACATAAAATAATCATACCGTATTGAACAATCTGAGACATATGGGACGACGAATAATGGGGAATGAAGATTAAGTCTCTGGCCGTGATAAAGGAGAAAGGAACACAGAAATTTAAAACACATATGTGAAATGAGTGTTTTAGAATGGATATTTGTGGTAGAGAAGGAATGAAAAGGATGGATTATACAGTCTAGTCGAACCCGATTGACCGATTGAATTCTGTAAGGACCGAGAAGAAAAAAGAGAACGAAAATGAAGAAAAGAAAGAAAAATGGCGGAAGAGAAAGGAAGAAGAAGAAAAAAAAACGTAAAAAGAAGGTAATAAAGAAGAGAGATAAAATGAAAATAGAATTAAAAGGTTGACATTTTTAGAAGGAAACTATTTAAATGGCTTGAGAATCTTTTTAATGACAATATAAAATCAAAAATCTGGCATTTATTGCTTCCAGGGGCAAACTTGAATTTAAAAAAAAGAATTAATTCGAAAAAATAAAAGAAAAAATAATTTTACAAAAAAAAACTTGGGTGCCTAAATCCGTAATTAATTTCCAAAATAGGTCTAGTTACTATAATTTCCCTAATTGATGATTTCAATTTATAAAATGTGATTACGTATGGGTAAAATGGATTGTAAAAACAGTGTATTTAAATAAAAACAGATAAATAGAAATGGTAATAAATTTTATTTTTAGAAAAAAAAAAAATCACTATAATTTTTTTTTTTTTGAAATTTACCCTATGTAGAAACTTTCTACATTGTATTTTAATTATAGCATTTTTTGTAAAATATTTCATATATAGCATAATATTTTTGCATTTTTCTAATATCTTCATTCTACCCTTTCCCCTTTGTCTCTAAAACTCGGTGGTCTTTCCCTTAACAACACCCTTGATAGCTCTCAAATAGAGCATATTTTAGTCTGCTTTATTTTAGATTATTCTTAAGTTTAAGGGAAAAGTAGCACGAGAGTTAGAAAGAATGCGAGTAAAAACATAGAAATTCGCATGCATACATAATTCGGCACCGCATAGATGGTTTTGCGGAATTATCATATAAAATGAGAAAAAAGTCTATAAACGGCAGGATTATGCGAAGAAATGAAAAAATGGAGCACACACACGGATGGCAACAATCAACGCGAGACACATACGCTGACATGACAGTTGCCTTCGAAAAAAGACGTCGACAAGGAAACAACTCAAAGAATCAAATCAATCATTAAGACGATGTCAATCAGGCAATTAGCCGAGGAAATCACGAGATCTGCATTTATGTTGATTTTTCCGCTCATTCGGACTTTGCGACCAAGTAATTATACACTATAAATATTCAGTAGAAGGTCGAAGTCGGGTAAGCTGATCGGATGGCCAATTGATCTACGGATTAGGCCGAATCTCAAGAGGAAGCACTGGTGGTGTTTGCTGAAGCTGATGACAAGGGGACTGCACACTTCACATCCGGATCAATTCCATTTTACTATTTTTCTTAGGAGTAGATTGTAGTTTTTGAACATTAGTTGATGAATAAAATCTGTCGATTTAACTTTTGCTTTTGTTCCAATTCTATGTTTGCGTCATAGGAGTTTTTAATTGCTTTACATGAATAGAAGCATGTTAGGGGCGAATGTTAATTAGATTTACACTCCGGAACTTTTATTTTTATACTTATGCGTCGATTAGCTATCCACGTATAAGCTTTGTGATGAATTCGAAAGAAGGAGTTGCATGTAGACCCAGTATGCTATGATAGGTTGTATGAACAACTGTTCATTGTTTAGAATGTTACGAATAACTTCACTATAACTTGCGTTGTCTAGTTCTGAGATGGGGATTCATGCGGAAGCAGGATCTACCACAAATCACTAAGTATGGAAATACTTAGTTTTTTAGGAAGCAAGAGTCGCATTAACTATCTCTCGCATTTAGCATCTCTAAGATTGTATAAGTGATTACTACTCATTGCATACACGTTTATTATTTGTTTTTTTACTTTCTGTCTATTAAAATCAACACAACCAATACTTATAAAAAATATGCTTTTTATTTTGTGCACGACTCTTTTCTTACTTATCATAAATCTAAACATCAATCCCTATGGGATCGAGAAAATATAAATACTTATTACTTGCTGCAAATTTTGATCGCGTATACTCACGCGTAATCGATTCTGAGTGTCACTTAGAAATGAATCAATCCTCCTACCGAATGGGTCGGTGACGCGATTGCTTATATGGTTTGGTGTTAATCTAATTCCACTCCACAGTCACGGGTTCGATCCTTCGAATCGATATTTGTAATCCTCTCCCCCCAGTTTGTACTAAAAAAAAAACAACACCCCTCTTCAATTGCATCATTAACTCCTTTTCCTTTTTATCTACTCCTTTCTTTATTTTTTAGATCTGTTTGAAGAAACAAAGTATTGATAATATTTCCCCTCTTTATTAATTTCAATACGTTATATCATTTGTTGTAGGAGTATTTGTATGATACTTGGGCTAGATGGTTTTTCAGAATGCCCTACCCAATATAGAGTTCATGGCATCCAACGTGGAGTACTCCTTTATTTTTTTTTAGGAGTATTTGTATGATATTTGTATGATGTAGGAGTACTCCTTTCTTTATTTTTTTTTAGGCTGGCCCTAAACAATTTTGTCCCTAGATCTAAGATAGAGTTCATGGCATCCAACGTGGAGTACCTGAAGCTCAAGGTAGAGTCCTTAGAGATAAGGTTGAGTTCCTAACATTCGAGGTGGAGTACCTAAAGCCCAAGGTAGAGTCCTCGAAGCTAAGATGGGGTACCAATAGCTCAAAGTAGAGTCTCTAGAGCTAAGGTAGAGTTCCTAGCATCCAAGGTGGAGTGCCTAGAGCACAAGGCAGAGTCCCCGGAGTTAAGGTGGAGTTCCTAGCATCCGAGGTGGAGGACCAGGAGCCCAAGGTAGAGTCTCCAGAGTTAAGATAAAGTCTTTTGCATCCCACGAGGAGTACCTAAAGCTCAAGGTAGAGCCCCTGAAGCTAAGGTGGAGTTCCTAGCATCCGATGTGGAGTACCTTGAGCTCAAGGTAGAGTCCCTAGAGCAAGGTGATACGCGAAATGCTACACCTTAAATGTACATAATCGATGCGATGTGCTCAACATTCAACAGACAACATGCAAGTATACATGATCATTCGTAACAAGTGATAAGTAAAGTCATCTCCCACAGAGACTTGTGTATTTCATTAAAATGTAGATTGAAAAAGTCAATAGAAGAAAAGTAAATGATAATTTCGGTCACAAGGATCAATTTAAAATAAAATGCGAATAACATGCAATGCTGAAAACTATAACAAAACGCAGTAACAGATTTAGACAGAACCAAATACACAATAATTCCTTTTAGGAATAGAGAAACATTTGTGGTTGAATAAAATCGGTTGGTTTAACTTCTGCTGTGTTTCGAATCTAAGATTGTGTTATAGGAGTATTTTATTTACTTACATGATTAGTTGCATGTTAGGATCGAATGCTAATTACACTACACTGCTGGGCTTTATTTGAACTCATGTGTCGTCTTGCTAGCCATGCATGAGCCTTGCAATATTCCGGAAGGAAGATGTGCATGTTGACCCAGTATGCTATGATAGGTTTTACGAACTGTTGTTCGTTATTTAGAGAGTTAGGAATGACCTCACTATTACTTGCGTTGCCTAGTTCTCAAATGAAGTTTCAGTGCGGAAGCACGTTCTTCACAAACCATTGAATGCGGAAGCATTCAATTGTATAGGAAGCAAAAGTCGCATTAGCTAGCCTCGCGCCTAATATCTTTTAGGGTTGTATAGTAAATTTCTACTTATTGCATTGCATATTTACTTTCTGTATTTCGAAAACCAAATCAAACTGTTTTAAAACCCAAAAGTTTTTCTTTCTTTATTTTGGTCTCTTTTCTTAGAAGTGTAAATCTAGACATCAATCCCTGTGGGTTCGATAAAATATAAATACTTATCACTTGCTGCAAATCTTGACTACGTATACTTGTGTAATGCTACAGTCACCAATTGGAGGACTTTAATTTATAAAGTTTTGCCTTTCTATGACCTGAACATTCACCACTATACTACATCGCGTGACGCAGACCATCAATAACACACCCCACCGAATGAATAGGTCTCGTCCTCGATAGAAGAAGTGGGATCATACGATTCCCACAGGGAGACAGAGGATCATGGATGAGAGGGAAGTTCGGAAAGTGAGGTGGGGTGGTGTAACGGCCCTGGTTCTTGGATCGTCACTTGAGGTTAGTCTTGTCCGTTACGGTTGCCCGTTCATTTTGTTTTAAGGAGATGTTCTTGATTTCTTGGTTGTTAATGGGTTCGTTCTTGTTTTCTTGGTTCCAGGTGCAAGAATTGCTTTGGAGGTTAAGTTATGTTTGATTGGAAAATAGGATTTAATTACCGTCTTGAGTGGGTCTCAAACCCATGACCTAGTGGAACTTGGAGTGGTTTGGAAAAGAAAGGAAATAAAGAAAGTTCGTTTTCTCCTACGCTGGGATTCGAAGCCGCGACCCATTGCTAAGCACGTTCGAATTTAGGGTAAAGGCCTAAGCAAATGCAGCAGTCTTCTTCTTCATCTCTTTCTCCATTCGCAAACGCAGGTTCCAGGTTCTCTCGATCGTCATTCGTCTTTCTCGCACGCCAATCATCAAGGTTTGTGTTCTTCGTTTCGCCGTCTGATTTCTTCTTCCTTTGTTGTTGGGTCGGATTGATGGGTTTCTAAAGGGTTGTGTTGTTTGCGTGTGTTTTCCGTTTGAGAGTAGTCGTAAATCGATCTCGGATCTGCTCCTTCGCCGCGTCTTGTCAGCGTTCCGTTCGTGCCCCTTTCGTCGCAGCCGTACCAGAAGATCGCACGTCGTTTCGATTCTCCAAGGTAAGCTCGTCTGGTTTTTCGTCGTTCAGTTTATGGGTTGCTTCGAGGATTCTTGTCGTTGTCGATCTAATCAGGTTGTCATTTCTAGGGTTGAGTTCGCGTCAGACCGAGCCGCAGAAGACAAGACGCAAGTAGTTATGTTCGCTCGAGCGAAGCCAGCAGCAACGTCGTCCTTGTTTCGCACACACCCGAGAAGCCACTACCTTCGTTCCACACGCGTTCGCTCCGTCGCTGAGACTGTTCGCTGATCCTTGCAATTCGCGCGTGCAACCGCGAACCATCCACCGCAAAAAGCCTCGGACAGCAGCCTCGGACAATGTTCGCTTCGTCAGAGCTTCGCCCCAATGAACACACC
Organism: Sicyos baderoa; assembly: GCA_037832685.1. Lineage (NCBI taxonomy): Eukaryota > Viridiplantae > Streptophyta > Magnoliopsida > Cucurbitales > Cucurbitaceae > Sicyos > Sicyos baderoa. Next base: position 5,046 of record JBBMEF010071797.1, on the reverse strand, counting down.
TCACCGAGCAGCCTTGCTCTTTTTTTGGGTATTGTCTCCTTACCCTTGTTAGGTGTTGTCCAAGTGATTTCGGGGTTGTTTAGATAGTTAGCTTATCATGTATGCTTGATATCCTTGCTAGGTGATTTGTGTGAAACTGCAGCTTGTTCCTTCGCTTTCGCTGTTGTCTCCAAACCAAGGTAAAGATTTCCTTACTATGGTTCGTGGACAATACATTGTTGCCTTTATAGTCGTATGTATGCTTGTGTATCAATTGCTGCTTGTTAGTGGATAGGAATCATCTTGTGAGACTCTGTTGGCATGTTTGTTTCCTGCTTTAACATGTAGAGCCATACTAGGTTGACTATGTACTGTATGAACTGTTATCTGGCTATTTGTTATGTTAGCGCCATGTTAGGATATTTTTACGTTAGCACATTCTGATCGATTATTATGCGTGGTTGTAGCGCCATGTTAGGTAACTTGTATTTGTTCTCTGGAATGATAAAGAATGTATGTTGAATGTATGTTAAGGATCGAATGAATGTCGCGTCACCTTAACTAAAGTTTGCAGGAGTCATCATCCAAGATTTGTGGCAGGGAGGTGAGGTCGTACCCCGTCTCTGACCCGCCATCGTAGTTCAGCTAACCGTAGTGGCAGCCTAGTCCGTGGTCTTGGGTAAGCGGCCAAAGGTTGCCGAGATGTTCAGGAGGATGACGAGGCTTGTCCCGTCCCCGACCGCCGACACGATGTCAGCGTGTCGGCAGTAGCCCAAGACTGCCGCCTGAAGGGGTTGGGACGAATCCATTGGGTGAGAGCCTACCCTTGGACGTATCCTAACTGAGGGCATACGGTGCCAAATGGCTGGCAATAGTTTCGTGTCGAGGTCTCGCACCCTTGTTGTCAGCGACACCGATGCGAGTCATTAGGTCATGCGAACCTAGACCAGGGCAGTTAGCCCTAGACCCATCTTTTACCTGGTGCCAGCAGCATGAGGTGCATGCACACGCTCATTACAGGGCCGAGTGGAGAGCTCCCTCGGGATCTTGAGTTCAGTGTACCCAAAGTTACCCAGCCAAGTCATGACGAGCAAAGTTAAGCTGAGAGCTCGAGTTACGTATGTTATGTTATACTTTTGTATGAAAAGATGGAATGATGTAAGTCCGCAAAATGGCATCCAAGCATGAAAAGTAAGAAAGCATGAAAAGTAAGAAAGCATTAAAAGTAAAGTATGTTAGTTGTGTCTTGTATACTTTTGACTAGATGACAGACTGTAACATGTTGTACCCCGGTCGGGGATTCTTACTGAGTAAACTAGCTTTACTCATCCTTATTGTTTGTGGTTCCACAAGTAACTCGGAGTAGCGACGCTGATGGCTGGTGGCGCAAAGGATGGGTCATGGACTATTGTTGTTTTTAGTTTGTTTTATGTTTCAAACTACGTACTCTGAGTTGTTAATGATAAGTTGATTTTAAGATTGTTTTCATTGCATGTAGATAGGGCACGAAGCTCTTAGGACTTTTATCGAATATTTGTATGGATTCCTTTAACTGTTTTGAATGAAAGGTTATTTATATTTAAGATTCTCTGGCCAAGGAGGCATTTAAATGTTTTACTTTGGGTGTCTTGGAAACAGGGACAGGTTCCTTAGTTTAAATATTGTTTAATGTTCTGTTTTAAATTCGAATCCTACTGATATTCATGTCCTTTATTTTTCGCTTTTAAAGTGATGTCTGTAGTAAGGACCTAGGTTAGGACCGTTATTTGGTCGGGTCTTTACAGTTGGTATTAGAGCTCAGAGTCATAGATTATGTAGACTGACTTACTTTGTAGGTCGTTGTCCATGATGCTCCGCGCTCCAACAGTCATCAGGTATACTTTCTAGTTTAATGAACTAAGAAAGGATTAAGAATTTACAATGCTTTATCATCTAGGGTATACTTGTTTTAGTTTGTTTGTGGCACATAGACGAGCAGGTTCTGACTCGTTGTTTGCTTGTGGCGTTAACCCAAAGGGTTTAACCAAGAAAGGTTCCAGTTAATTCGAACCAAGGCCGTTTGGCATGTTACTAGAAGCATGGCTACTAGATTAGTAATTCTGGAAGGGTGTAGAGACACCATAGTTTTCTTGCAAGTTTGCTGTGTTTACAGCCAGTTTAGTTAGCACCCACGCAGAGGGAGTACAGCGTTTAGTCGCACAGCGGTTTGTGAATCGACGATGATGCGCCAAGTTATCCAGTGGAGGTGAAGTTTCTTCACAGATTGCTCCTGGAGTAGAGAAAGTGTGTTTGCCTCAGAGGGGCTGGAAGGAGGATGTTCGTTGAGCATGGTGTAGGGATTCGAGCGTGGATCCCGAGCAAGTTTGTACTCGAGGTGTCAAGGTCAGATGGATGAATCCGGAGTTCTTTAAGCGGTCCTTGAAGTTTCCGTCACCATAAGTTGTGACCTGGGTTGTTAAACCTGTAGTGGACCGAGTGCTTGTTTTGCAGCACTTTGAGTTGTACGGAGAGGTGTGCTTGTTTAGCACCAAGTTCGTAAGTAGGCCCGAACTCCATCCAAGTTCGCATTGTTGTGCAGTTGCCTCATTAATCCTATGAAAGTTCGGTTTGACTTCCAGCAGTTGCACTTGTCGTGCTCTTTGTTGCACCTGTTCAGGTGCCAAGAGATCAAGTTCAGTTGTAGTCGGATGACTACAAGCGAAGATTGTTCAAGGAGAGAGAGCGAGTCTCATTCCCTCGGAGTTTTCTTCATTGACAAAAAGGGAGAAAGTGGGAAAGTGTTAAGAGCCACTTGTGTGGTGGTAGGCAACCAAGTGTAGATGTTCATGTCGAATGAATGTCGCGTCACCTTAACTAGAGTTTGCAGGAGTCATCATCTGGGCTTTGTGGCAGGGATGTGAGGTCGTACCCCATCTCTGACCCGCCACCAGGGTTCAGCTAACCATGGTGGCAGCCTAGTCCGCGGTCTTGGGTGAGCGGCCAAAGGTTGTCGAGATGGTCGGGAGGATAACGAGGCTTATCCCGTCCCCAACCACCGACACGATGTCAGCGTGTCGGCAGTAGCCCAAGACTGCCGCCTGAAGGGGTTGGGACGGATCCATTGGGTGAGAGCCTACCCTTAGACGTATCCTAACTGAGGGCGTACGGTGCCAAATGGCTGGCAACATTTTCGTGCCGAGGTCTCGCACTCTTGTTGTCAGCGACACCGATCTGAGTCATTAGGTCATGCGAACCTGGACCAGGGCACTTAGCCCTAGACCCATCTTTTACCTGGTGCCAGCAGCATGAGGTGCACGCACACGCTCATTACAGCGCCGAGTGGAGAGCTCCCTCGGGATCTTGAGTTCAGTGTACCCAAAGTTACCCAACCAAGTCATGACGAGCAAAGTTAAGCTGAGAGCTCGAGATACGTATGTTATGTTATACTTTTGTATGAAAAGATGGAATGGTGTAAGTCCGCAAAATGGCATCCAAGCATGAAAAGTAAGAAAGCATTAAAAGTAAGAAAGCATTAAAAGTAAAGTATGTTAGTTGTGCCTTGTATACTTTTGACTAGATGACAAACTGTAACGTGTTGTACCCCGGTCGGGGATTCTTATTGAGTAAACTAGTTTTACTCACCTTTATTGTTTGTGGTTCCACAGGTAACTCGGAGTAGCGACGCTGATGGCTTGAGGCGCAAAGGATGGGTCATGGACTATTGTTAATGATAAGTTGATTTTAAGATTGTTTTCATTGCATGTAGATAGGGCACGAAGCCCTTAGGACTTTTATCGAATATCTGTCTGGATTCCTTTAACTGTTTTGAATGAAAGGTTATTTATGTTTAAGATTCTCTAGCCAGTGAGGCATTTAAATGTTTTACTTTGGAACAGGTGTCTTGGAAACAGGGACAGGTTCCTTAGTTTAAATATTGTTTGATGTACTGTTTTAAATTTGAATCCTGCTGATATTCATGTCCTTTATTTTCCGCTTTTAAAGTCATGCATGTAGTAAGGACCTAGGTTTAAGATCGTTATTTGGTCGGGTCTTTACAGGTGGTGAAGTGAGTCTCTGTCTACAAAAGTGAGGAGGAAGCAAAAAAAAAAGGTAAGTACCAATCGATCATGCACACTCTACTAAACTACTCTAGTACTATACTCCTAATTTGACTTAGGCATTGGAGGCGACGTGGCTCACACCACTCGGTGTGTAGCGTTTTTTCTGTCTTGCCGGTATTAGTTACCGATATAAATTCTACCAGTTGATCTAGAGGCCGAATTTAGGCATCAACATTATTTTTTTCACAACGTTATTTTTCTTTTTTATACTCGTTTTCTTAGATTCTTGTTGGTCTTAGGGAAATTGTTCGATAAGTTCGATTTTGTTTATTCGGTTTGTGATTTCTTCTTATATAGTCAAATATTATTTGTTATAAAATAGATATCATCTTTATTATTTAGTCATTATTGTGGAGAGCTACTTTTCAGGCCTATTACAAATAATTTTTTTAAAGTAATTCATTTATAATTGATTTTCACTTTTTTTTAAAAAAAAAAAAAAAAAAAAAAAAACCCGTTCTCTCCCTTGATTCTGATGCGCCAAACCTGGCAACACTCGACCTCGACACAAAGAAATCGAAGGAAATTCACTAGACGCTTTCACCAAATTAGTTTGAACCACGAGAGATAATCAAATTGATAGTTGATTAAAATATCGTCTGCCACGCCGACTATGACAAGTTGTATAAAATTGAGTTAAACATCTGCAAAATCTTGGCTAAGGGAAAAAGGTGGATAAAGACTAGTTATATTTGGATAAAGAATTGAAAAACGAAATGGAAATATTGAGGAGTATTGAGCACAAAATGTTTATGAAATATGAGGACTATAGATTCATATATTTTAAAATTTGCATATATTTTGTTAAAATAACACATTCACTACAATTTTTCTAAAAAACATTTACCTACATTTATAATTATAAATTGGGGAATTTGCATGTATATTATAATAAGATAAAAAAATTAAGTAAATAGCAACTTTTTGAAAATATTTGCAAATCTATCAAAATCAGATTGATAGACTC
>JBBMEF010071737.1:0-10551 GCA_037832685.1 Sicyos baderoa | reverse complement strand
TGAAGTTTTTATTTAAATAAAAAAATAAATATTGAGTAGTTTTTTAATATTTTAATATTTAAATTAAAACGTGGGGCTCACGGATGGAGTTGGGTAAGAGTTGGATGGACTTATGGAAGTCCATAGGACAAACATGGAATAGAAGTCAAGCCAAGCCAACTCCTCCGTTTGTCCATGGGGCAAACATGCCCTTAGTGATTTCTCATTTAATAGCAATGATATTTAGATCCACAATAAAATTCAAGGAATAAAAACCCTAACCCACACACCAATTGAGTATATTAATATTGCCATTTGAATTAAGTTTCTTTTGTTCAAAAAAAGAAAAAAATAATTAAGTATTTTTTTTAAGTTTATTATATTATTAGAACCTTTCTATTTTTTTTTTCTAAAGTTTTGTTTGTTATCCTAACAACAACATGTTCGCATGTGTGTGTTGCAACATGTTTGGTGTGTTCTCTACCGTCGCGTAAGCTTAAGATCATAAGCACAAAGAAAAAGAAAAGTAGAGAGAAATATTTAGGTTTAACAAGACATAACTTAAATATTGGGAAATTTGACCTGTATATCAACTTTATGATCTCTATTAAAATTATAACACATTTTTATCAAAAAATTATTTATATCAATTTTTTTTTAAAGTTGGTATAAATCCCGAGTGATTGAATTCAATCAGCAATATTTGATTGTATTCAATCACTTTGTTAAGTGATTGAGCTCCATAACATTTATTCGATTGAGTTCAGTCACAGTTAGATTGAATCTATCAATTGATCGTGATTGAACTCAATCACTCTTTTTAGATAGTTTATTTTCTGTTTTTGGTATATGTACAATTACTTTCAGTTTTGTGTCAATTTTTTAGCTCACTTTTGTTATACATAAAAACATCCCTAAATATTAATGTTCATCGACCTGGTACAATGTCAAGTTGTCAACTGCATTCTATTTTATTTTAACTAATTTTTTTTTAAAAAAAAATTTAATTCATTAGGCTAGAGGTATTAATATTTAGGTGACAGCAATATTGATTAAAAGTAAATACGAAGTCCCCACCGAATTGACCAAAGGCTATGACGTAGTAATTGAAAGAGAAATAGACGAAATCTTTGAAATCATGATGTAAATGTGGACGAGAGTCATGACGAAAGTATGATCAATTTTAGTTACAACAACAATTAAACCCAATTTTCCTTCAACTTCTTTTGCTTAATTTAACTCTTCTTTCATCACCTACGTCTCATTCATTCATTCATTCATTCAAAAAAAAAAAAAAAAAAAAAAAACACTAACTACGTCTCATTCACATTCACCGTAAAAAAAAATATATATATATATATATATTTTTTTTTTTGAGATTATTATCAAGGGCAGGAATTCGAACCTACAATCTCTCAATTAATAGATGTACAAACTAGCAAGGGCGAATCCAACAATACATCTCAACTATTTTCTTTTCGACTCTACAACATTTAATTGTCAATGAATTCAACAATACTGGAGGAGGAGATTCGGACCTGTAACCTCATAGTTATGAGATCGTACAAGATATCACTAAAGCTATGCTACTTTTTACAAAGAGTTGTATATTTATTATAAATATAAAAGATAAAAGAATAAAAACGGAGGGATTAAATAAAATTTAAATCCAACATTGCACACGTTCAAACATCTCCTTCTCCCAAATTAGGGAGGCCAAAAGCCGCCCCATGAACATTGTTAGTTATAGGGAAAACTACATTTTTAGTCCTTATTTTTTTGTTGAAGTTTTATTTTAGTCCTTATGTTTCAAAATCAAGCACTTTCATCTATGATATTTCAACAATACTCTATTTTAGTCCTTGAAATAACGAACCGTTAGTAAGATAATATAACAGTTAGAAAGATAACACTAGAAATAGTGACTAAATTAATTTTAAAATACAATAAATTGATGATGTGGTTATTATATTAATTACATGTGGCATTAATAAGTTTTTAATGTTTTTAGTTATAAAAAAAAAAAAAGCAATCCCATTGAGTGAGGAAAATGGCAGATTGGCTTAAACAATCCCATTCCATCCATAATAGCAGCGTTAGTTTCAATCACAACGTTCATGCCTCACCAGAATCACCACTCAAATGTTGTCGACAGAATCAAATCACTATCAATTTCGTCCAAGGAAGGTATAGAAATTTTCATCACGTCTCACAAAGATGCTAAGATTCAAAACAAATCTGATTTTAATATCGCATCATCAACTTATTTATTTTAAAATTAATTTAGTCATTATCTTAATCACTATTCCGTTATTTTTCTAACGGTTTCGTTATCTCGAGGACTGAAATTGAGTGTTATTGAAATGTCACGATAAAAGTGTTTGATTTTGAAATATAGGAATCAAAATAAAACTTTAACCAAAAGATAGAGACTAAAAAGATAGTTTTCCCTTAATTATAATTATGTAAAGTATCATAAATATAGTAAATGTTTGTATTTAAAAAGATCCCGAACGTAATATCGTATTAATTTCAAAAAATTTGGGGGCATAGCCCCCTCTAGTCCCTTCTACGATCGGCCCCTGCACACTAGTGTAGCTTAGTTATTATTCTTGTTAGTCATCGTCATTATATATAGTTCATTATTAACTATCAGTTCACTTTTTAAACTCAACATTGATTTGTTCAATTTCTTCAATTCAATTACCTTTGGTTTCAAAAAAACCAATATCTAATTTGATTAAACTCAAGTACAAATGTTTTATATTTGCAAAAAAAAAAAAAAAGATTTTCTTTTTAATTTAGAAGACACATAAGCAACGGTAGAGTGACTTTACTTATTCATGTATAGATAATTAAGATAAGTATTTCTCTATTATAAATAAGATTGTACTATTCATAAATTTTAGTTTATATACTTATTTAATTTTTCTAAACCAATTACATTTAAGGATTTTTCCATGAATAATAAAAAAGAAAGAAATTCTAAAGATGCCAAAATTTTAGAAAAAGTTCAAATACAGCACAAACTTATTCAAATAATAAAAATTAACAATGACATTCCATATCCATTTCTAATATTTCAACCCTACAAATTGATAACATCAATAATATGAAATTGACCGAAGTCAATTAACTAAACTAATTGAAAAAATAATTAAAAGTGACGAAAAACAATGAAAGTTTAAATTTTTTGAAATATTACAAAAATTAAAATAAAGATGCTCCTACTTTTATTATCATTCCTTCTATAAAATTTAAAAATTATATTTCCATTGAGTTGATTTTTAGATTAAAATTCTAAATATTATAGAACTAACTTTTTTTTTTAAATTAACTTCAAATTTATCCATCAAAATTTAAATTTTATTAAAAAATGTACATCATTTTAATATTTGTAGACCATTAATAAAACAAAAAGAAGTAATGGTATGTGAGAGGTATATATATAAGGTGGCAAGGAGGTTAGGACTCTGCATTATTGAGATTGAGATTAAAAATATCTGTGTGAGGATCATGTGGAGGCTTAAGGTAGCCGATGGAGGAACTGACCCATACATCTATTCCATGAATAACTTCGTCGGAAGGCAAATATGGGAGTTCGACCCGAATGCCGGCTCCGACGAAGAGCGAGCTGAAGTCGAACGCCTTCGCCATCACTTCACCAAAAATCGTCATAGGGGCTTCCCCAGCGCCGACTTGCTTTGGCGGGTTCAGGTATATATTAGAGATACTCATTTTGTCCTATATTAAAAAGATCTGGTGGGTTCAGGTATATATTAGAGATACTCATTTTGTCCTATACTAAAAAGATTTGGTGGGACGTTGGGGTATATATTGGAGATACTTATTTTAGAGCTTTTCAACTTATTTATAGGAAATATATGCTATTTCTCTTATTATCTAATAATTTTGAAATGAATGTACTCGCTACCTTTACTAAACTTAAATGAATGTCTGTCTAATGAAATAAAATTGAGATTCTGATAAAACTAAAATACATATCAAAGAAGAGATCGTCATTGAGACTAGGAAGGCCATAGTCCCAAAAATTTCAAATTTATTTATACTTTAATCACAATTTATGAAATATTTGTAAATCAAGATTGAAGATGGTTCGAAAACATCGACCCGAGTTTTGTTTTTAAATTTATTTTTATTTTTCCTTTCTTTTTGGTTTAATTTTCTCTTCCTTCTCTATTTAGTTTTATTTATATTTCCTTTTTTGGTTTAATTTTCTCTTCTTACTATAATTAGTTCTGATCATATTTATTCATAAATGCATCTTTATTTTTATTTTTTTTCTTTCCTTCTATTAAATATATTTTCACTATTTATTTATTTGTATTTTTTCCAATTTTATGAACATGTTTTTTTTCTTTTTCAAATGATCCAAGTTTACGTGGCATCTTATATCACTTGTAAATGTTACAAGTTCAAAACCTCATCTTCAATTTTTATTTTTTAAAAAAAACATTTATTTTTAGTGATTTATTTTTAGTTTTTTGTGTATTTATAGAAATTTATTATTTTAAAATATATAGAAAAACTGTTATTAAAAATATTTTGAACTTATAAATATAAATAATAAACTATGTTTTCTTTATAAATTATATCTACAAAATATTTAAATTTACTAATATTAAAAGTGTCATGATTTCTCAAGTCTTTTCGAATTTTATGTAAAAGTTTTCTTTTGAGGAATCTAACAATAATATAATAATAAAAAAAAAAATCAAAGATATAATTTCCAACCACAACTATTTTTATAAAATAATTATTATTTTGTTTGGATCTTATAAAATACTTCATTTTTTTAGTTGACTATAGTTATGTTTCCCTCATCTTTAAATCTAGAGTTCTTTTGCAACTTCTCACAATTTAAATTTTATTTCAATAATCAATTAAATTATTCTTTTATAAAAAATACAAATATTGTTTATTTATTCAACATAATTTTATAGAATTGGCTGCAAAAAAAGTATAAGTTTAAAAACCTTTTGGTCCTTAAATTAAAAGTTTAAGGATACATTAATTTAAAAGTGAATCTTTTGATTTGTAAAGATATCTTTTTCTATTATTAATAAATTTATAAAATTTAAATTTTAGCCTCTTAAACCTTCATACTTGGATCCGCCCTTAGATATGTCAACAAATTCGAATCTTATATTTTCATGACAATGAGATTATGAGTCCGATTTCTCTTTTTTTCAATTATTTTTATAATGATCAAAATAAAATTGAACTCTACTTTAACAATATGATCGAGTTTGATCTCAAGAATTGATATCTAAGTTTATGAATGGCAAAGCTTTACCCTAGTTTAACTTTTTCCTCTTTGCGATACTTCATCCAATTAACGACCTCGCTCATAAGTACATCTATTATTTTTATTTTATTTTATTTTTATGATATTATTTGGATCTATTTTCTCTTTTAATTATTTTTTAGAAGTATTAGAATTTCGTTTAAAAAACAAGTGTTCAAAATTAACGGTCAGAATAAATCGATTTAAAAAAAATGGATTGAAATAGTATTTTAATATATTTTTTCACTTTGCAAAATCAAAGCACGGACACTTTTAAATCATCATGGTGACCATCTACCTAAAAATTAATTTTCTACGAATTTTTTTGGCATTTAAATATTGTAAGGTGAGGCGATATGTCGTTGACAATAATCGAGATGCGCGCAAACTGACACGTAAATATCTCCTTCTCTTCATTTCTTAACCTCATATGTCAATATCTCCGTAGCTCAAGAGAAGAAATGTATTTAATAATCGATAATTTATATTTGTATTTATTATTATTATTATTAAGTTTTCATTGAAAGTGGCACTATTCTCATAATTTTATTATTTGATAATAAATTAATTAAAATGATAATTATAAATTTGATATTAAAATCGATATTTAACTTTTATTTATTTAAAAGTAATAATATTTTTTTATAACCGTAACCTATACTAAAAAATATGTATTAAAGTTTCCGTCCATCAACTTTATTTTGAGTGAGACTTCACTAAATTTTGTCTCCATACATCTGGTTTTGTCGCTTATATACGTGGCTAAATTTAATAGCGACACATATTAATTTAATTCTTTTGAAGTTTTTACATCTAAATTTAATGATTTTTTATAAATAAAATGATTAATATTTTATCTTTATAATTCATTTCAATTTTACGATCACGAGTTCGAATTAAAAAATCGATATTTATTAGTCATATTATTTGAGAGCGCTTTATATAAAGTTTGTTAGTTTTTTTTTTCTCAATTTGTACTAAAATAATATTTTATATATTTATACTTCATAACAAAAATTCTGTTTCATTTTTGAAAATATCAAATTTTAAAATTTATTTTCTTATATACACATTATCATTTTCGAACAAATCAATAAAATTGATGGTTTAACTTATTTTTTAAAGACATTTTAAATATATTTTGTCAACATTTTATCAAAAAAAAAACACAGAAAATTGTTGTTGATTTACAACAAACACATAAAATGTTATTTTTAAGTTAATAGGCAAAAAATTGTTTTAAAAAAATAAAAAAACGAATAGATAGAAAATTACCATCAACAACACATTCTACCTCTTATATTATATTCGTAGGACAATTTCTAAAATAATTCATCTATATAGCACATAACTTTCTATCTTATATAGAATTCAATCAGTAATAGAATGAATCTACTATATTCGCGATAGAACTCAACTAATAATAAAACATAATATGAGGCTTAAGAGGCAGAAGCAAACATATGCGAGAGACGCATTCAAATTTAAAATTAGAGCAAAACTTAGTACTTCCCACGAATGACCTAAAACATTTCATTCCATGTAAAGATAATAATGTATCATATAAATATTATAAATATATAAAAACGCATTAAAAATTATATCAAAAGATGATTATTAAATTAAAGAGAGAAAAATGATACATTAGTATCAATGTCATCATAAATACCATAGTAAGAAGTATGTATACTTCTTAAAACATACCCAAGTTTTGCTTTTAAAATTGAGAGTTATAATTATAACGAAGGTTTAAAAAAAAACAACAACAACAACTTTTTTTTCTATATTTTTTAAAATAAAATTATAAATGACCTTTTTTTTACAGAAATTATATTGAATAGTCAAATTTTACAAAATAATTAAATTTGAAAAAATTTACATCCATAATTAAATATACTATATAAATAATATTCATCATACTCTATTATGTATTAGTTATTCAGTATAAAAAGTATTACTTTATACTGTATATTTGACTATAATTACTAAATTTTTTAAAATTTGTCTAATGTTGTAAATATTTGATCAATTTAGTCTATTCCTGCAAAAATCTTTTTTTTTTTTATGTATCATTTACAATATGTTTTTTTTTTTTTTCAGCTTCTTAAAGAGAAAAAATTCAAACAAAGTATTGAAGCGGTGAAGGTTGGAGATGAAGAAGAAATAAAATACGAAACGGCGTGGGATGCAATGAGGAGAGGGGCGCATTTCCTGAGCGCAATCCAGGCGCGTGACGGACACTGGCCCAGCGAAACCTCGGGCCCACTCTTTTACACGTGTCCCCTCCTCATTTGCATGTACATTATGGGTCTCATGGATACCGTATTCACCCCACACCACAAGAAAGAAATGATGCGTTACATTTACAACTACCAGGTAACTCATTTTAATTCATATTCTTATATGATTCAACTATATATATATATATACATATATATATATTTTGATATATGTGATTGTCTGGGTCAGTTTGTATACATCTCAACTAATGTTACGTGATATACTACCTGACTCAAACACCCTCTTTAATCATTTGATGTGATTAAACTATGCTTAAAAATTGTCTCAAAAAAAGAAACTATACTTAAAAATGTGTACTTTAAGTGGAGCAATATTTACCAATTTGTTGGTGATACATACTATCCAATACGTATGAGAATAATAATATGTGAAATAAATATATATAGAATGACCGACAAGAGTAGAACTGATATCTTGTACAACCTAGTAACTATGAGTATCTGTGATTTAATTTTTTCTAATATTAACATCAATTAACAACATGAGCATCTTTGATTTAAATTTTTCATTCTTTTTTTCTGAGTTATAGATTAAGAAAATTTGACAACCAAACTCATTTTATATTGATTTAAACTATATATATACACTCTTAATAGGGTGAGACAAAGAAAGAAAGCTTAATATGAATGATTATAATGATGAGAGGTTAATTAACTGCAGAATGAAGATGGGGGATGGGGGCTACACGTAGGTGGGCACAGCAATATGTTCTGTACCACATTCAACTATATATCTTTACGTATACTTGGACAAGGACCTGATGTTGAGCTACTTTCCATGGCCCGAAACTGGATCCGTGACCGCGGTGGCGTTACCTCGATACTTTCTTGGGGAAAGACGTGGCTCTCGGTATGTAATATTATAACTATATATTGAGGTACTCATTTTATCATATTTACTTCACATTACAAGGGTGAGAAGTCTTTAACATCTTTATAAGAGATAACTACCGATTGATTTTGAAGTGCAATCCTTATTTAATATATAAGACATTTTTAGTTTTACCAAACTCTTTCCCAATGTCAATTTCTTAATCTTTTTTGCATTTATCGTCTAATGGCATATTCTTAACTTAAACTAACATTTTTTTCATAGGTAAAATTAAATATCAAAGTAATATATATATATATATATATATATATATAAAAGTTAGAGTAGTAGTTGTAGAATTAAAAGTAAAATTTAATCTCATCTTTATGCATCATCATGGTTACCAATTTCTATGATACAATATTGTGGTTAGGAAAGGAATTCTAGATTATTTAAAGAATATTTAGGTTTTTTTTTTTTTTTTTGATGTCCGTGACTGTTCGGGCTAGTTTGCGTGCACAAGCGCATCTCGACTAATGTTATGGGGCATATCGTCTGACCCTACAAACATTTGGATGCCAAGGAATTTCGTAGGTATTAATTTAAAATTAATTCCTAGGTAGGTGGCCACCATAAGATTTGAACCCATCATCTTATGTACCCAAGATCCTCTATGACCAATTTGACTACACCACGATGGTTAAGAATATTTAGGTTTATACGATTCTAGATGTTGCTTCAAAATATATATATATATTAAGAAGCTTATAAAGTCTTATCCCACCTTGAAGAAGATATTATTATTAGCAATATATTTTGGTGTAAGGAGTCTCACCTTTATAAGGACTATAACCTAATGTTATTGCATTAAATTGGAGATAGTTGTTGTTGTTGTTTTGAGTACTGAAATAGTTGTTGTAATTTCATTTGTTATTTAGTTTAGTTTATCTCAATTATACACTAACATAAAAGAATTGAATGGATAAGATATTAAACGTGATGGATTGGGCAGCAAGCAACCCTATGCCTCCTGAATATTGGATGTTTCCCACTTGGGTCCCCATTCACCCATGTAAGTTTTTCATGAATTAATTAAATTCAGCATATCTTTTTTAGATTATATCAATTGGGGTGGGAGACTCGAACCCAAAACTTTTTAGTCTTTGAATACATACTACTGCCGTTGAGCAACTACTCATGTTGGCATATATATATATAGTTATAATGTTATAAATATGTGACACTGATGTTGTTACGCATGCAGCGAACATGATGTGCTACACTCGAATCACGTACATGCCCATGTCGTATTTGTACGGCAAAAGGTTTCAAGCCCCTTTGACGCCTCTTGTTTTGCAATTACGCGATGAACTTCACACCCAACCTTATCACAAAATTCATTGGAGGAAAGTTCGTCACATGTGTGCCACGGTACCATAAATTCACTCTTCCTTATGTATTATTTCATTTACCTTCATTTTTTTTTCTCTCATTTAATTTGATATTGTTTTTTGTTAACTGCTTTTAGAAAAAAGAAAATTAATAAATGTTTGGGAAATTGTACTAATTTTAAAAAATAATTAAGATATAGGCAAATTTGAAAATATTTAGCATTCATAATCAAATATACAATATAAATAATACTTCATCATAGTGTATGTATTACTTCATACCGTATATTTAATTATGTTTGCTAAATTTTTTCAAATTTACCTAATGTTTTAAATATTTTATCAATGTGGTCTATTCGTGCAAAAATCTCTAAATGTTTTAAGATTTTCAGTTTTTTAAAAAAAAAATAGAGAGAAAAGGAGAGAGAAATTCTAGAGTAATATTAGTAAAATTTTGTAAGAAATTTAGTACAAGAAAAAAGAGGGAAAATGTAGATAAAAACAATTTTTTTTAGAGAGAATAAAATCGAGGGAGAGAAAGAGATAAAAAAATGTGGAGATGAAATTTGAGAAATGGAGAAAATAAGATCTTGAAATTTAAGCCTCCAAAAGTTATTTTTAAATCTATTTTTTTGGGTATATTTAAAAAAGAAAACAGAAAACATAGATGTTTATTAAAAATAAGAAACAAAATAATAATAATAATAATAATAATAATAATAATAATAATAATAATAATAATAATAATAATAATAATAATAA
>JBBMEF010071697.1:0-10553 GCA_037832685.1 Sicyos baderoa | reverse complement strand
ATGCGATCTTGCTTGGATTGGTGACGCGTGTACTTTTGTCCGATGATCGTTCTTCGAAATTCGCTTTCGCAAGGAATATAGGTCTGCGAACTCTGGTTTACTCTTTATACATAATAAACGTTAAATAATCTTATTTTTGTAGAATTAATCATTTCTTACTCAGAAAACTATAAGTAAAGGATATTCGCAAAAATGTCTGGTTTGAGCGAACTTTAACGAGTTTTTCTATGTATTTTACTAAGTGTTTATTCTATTCGCAGTCATAAATCCACTCGCATCCGCGAGTTATCAAATGTGCTGCTAATGGTAAATTTTCTAATATGTATTTTGAGCATCTAACACAGTTTGGAAGGGAGTGGATTGTAGAGTTGTACAGTTTTAGCTTCTTTGATGTGTGTGTCTTAGAGTTTATTATGTTAATTAGATTTTGGGTTAGGATTGTATGTGGAAGGTGTCCTATTCTCATGGATAATAGACGTTAGATTACCCTCGTTTGAGGTGAGTTATTTTTTTCATTTTTTTCTCGATTCTCATCTTTCTCATTCATTTTATCTTTGTTGCCGCCATCACCTTGCTTACCCTTTTAATGGTTGCCATGGCCATTAAACTAAAGATAACACAAAATATATGCAGATAAGAATATAAGAAATTGTTAGAAGAAAAACACCTCTTTATAGCAAGTCTTTAAAGGCAAGTATTTGAAATGAAAACCCTTTTAATTTTTTGGGTTTGTTGCTTGGGGGTTAGTTTTTTTTTTCAGATTAAATTCTCGAAGGAGTTGTGAATAGGGATTTAGAGCCATTTATATTTCAATCCGGTTTAAAACGGAACCGAACCGAGAAAACTGATATTGTTTGGTTCGATTTTAAATTTAAAGTCAAAATTTTTGGATTTTATCAGTTCATGATGCTGCATAACCGAAGGGTTTGGTTCGGTCAATGGTTTGGCCGAAAACCGAACCATGACCACCCCTATTCGTAGCCTATCAACAAACTTCCAAGTTAATGGATATGATAGTTTATGGATCGCTCTGGTTGGAATACAATTATTCCAAAGTGGTAATGGTCTTGGCACGATGGACTACTTTCGTAACAAATTTGGTCTTGTTAGTGGTTCTTGTGGTCATTCTCGGACATGTGAAAAAATGGGCCAGGTTGTATGGGCTGTTTTAGTTAATGAAATTGCTTGTTTTTCGAAGAAAAAAAAAATCTTGGGGCTTAAAAAACGAGAATGAAAATAATTATGGTTGGATTAGAGAGAATTTGTTATAAAAGAATAAGAAGATAATTGTTTATGTTTGAGGTGAGTTAAATAATTATTTAAAAAATGACTATTGTTTTTTGTGATGAAGATAATGATTATTGGAAAAATAAAAAGTAATTGGAAAAGATTTGTTAGAGATTAAAAAAAAAGCTACGATATCAAACATGCCTCTAGACTATCATATTTTTTTTAAACTTACTATTAAACTTTGAAAAGTTTCAAAAGTACCCATTAGGTTTACAAAATGTTTCAAAAATACCCTTACATCTAACTTTCGATTGAAACCGTTAAGGTTTTGTTTCAAAAATACTCCCGAACGTTTAAAAGTTTCAAAAATATTCTTTGTTCCCTAGACTATGAGGGTTGTTCCATTTTAGTCCCTAGACTTTCCAAACGTTGGTTTTGTTTCTAAAATGTAAGGTAAGAGATGTAGACATCAAGAAAAACAAATGGTAAGTTAGTTGTTGTAGTCTTAAATTTAGAAAACCAAAAACAAAAAAATCAAATGGTTATCAAACGGAGTCTAAATTATTTAATATTTATGTTTTTTTTTCAAAACAAAGAATATTTTTGAAACTTTTAAACGTTCGGGAGTATTTTTGAAACAAAACCTTAACGGTTTCAATCGAAACTTGGAATAACATGACAATAACTATTTGGTTTGTAATTTGGATTCAATCCAAAGTAACAACATTTTAGATATATCAAGACCCATTTTTACCTAAGTATTGCTCATATATTAATGGTTCATTTAACATTCTTATTTTTCTACCCTAAGAATAATTTTAAAAATTTATGAACGAAGAAAACGTTGTAACTTTTTGGAGAGTATGACATTTTTAAAAATAAATGATAAAATTTAAACGTATTATTCTTTATATTATTTAGCCTTAAATTTATGATCCTCAGCACACAATTTCTTGACAAAATGTTGCGTGATTGTTGTTTGAGATTGAATATAAAGTCATGGTCGAAGCTATAATTATTTGATATCAATAATGACATACAATTATCAAATAAATTTTGTAGTTATAGGATATAGGGGGAAAAAGGAAATTTTGGCACACCTTCTCCAAATATGGTAGTTTATGACCTAGAATTTTCTTTGACCTAACTCTTACATTGTCTTCAATGAATAAATAAATAAATAAATAAATAAATAAATATATAGAAAAAGAATGTTCATTAACATATAAATCTTTATTATTTTATTTTTATTTCACCCAAAAAAAACTCACAAAATTAAGATAAATAGTTCTATTTATATATTTTGGCTGACAATAGATTAAAGGAGAGAAGAGAAAGAAGCATCTACCTTGAAATCATTAGTACAAATATGTCATTCTAGTTATGTTCATTTTAGACCTTATTTATAAATTCACTTATATAACTCATTAGAGGAATGAAATAACATTTTATTCAAAACAAGATTCATCCACATTTATTCAAGTTATTACTAAAACATCAAATAAAAAAGTTTATGAATTTGTTGCTGTTATAATATGTTATTAGTTGGTAACATTTTGTTCAATTTATTTCTCGATTGTTGCTTAATAGCTGTAATTTACACATTATATTAATATACCAGATTAAAATAACAAATAAATAGTTGCTAAATAGTTGTACATGGTGAAAGAAAAGGACGTCGAGGGCAGAAAAGAAAAGGGCAGTCATTTCACTCATTTTCCCTTAAACTCTCTTTCCCCTCCATTTCAAAATCCCCCAAATCTTTTTCTGACAAAACACTCATTACCCATTTCTCTCTCTTTTTTTCTTTTTTTTTCCCCTCCAATTCAAGTTAGTTCTTCCCATCATCTTTTATGCACGTTGGTATGTGGTGTGGCCACAAAGAATAAGGGAGAAAATGAGAATAAAAATAGTTACCTGTATTTGGGACACCGAGAATCATTATCAGCATAATCACGTTTTTCAAAAATCACTTTTTTTATTATTCTCGTAACTACTTTTTATTCTCTCTCCAACAACTTTTCATAATCATATCATTGTTTTTTACCCATATCATATTTATTATTTTATTTTTCTCATAATTATTACAATTATTTTAAATATAAGTAGTCATTCCCTTCATAATGTTTACCTTCGCCTCAAACACAAATAATCATTATCCACTCTATTCTCCTTCTCATTACCATTTCTCCTTTAATAATTACTATTCATCTTGCTCTAAACACCCCCTATGTGTTCGTCTGATCAAATTGAACATTTAAAAAATCTGGACTAAAATTAAATAAATATCAAAATTAAATATTCAAAAGTTGAAGGACTAAATATAACAAACATGAAAGTCAACAAGACCAAAATGGTATTAAGGCCTATATACTAATAATGATGTTTTCTTATAAGATATGTAATTGAGTCGTGTCATGAAATGATGTAATCAAGAAGTGATGTAGTGATGTCATTGTACTAAAAAAATACATTTTCATGTTAATCCCGTTTTGTCTAAGCTTTAGTACCGCAAGGGAGTGGCTTCATTGAACGAGGGGATGATGAGTTGTTTGGATATGGTTTTAATGAGGAGTTAATTTTAAAAAGTTATTTTGAATGGTTAAAAGTTGTAGCTAAAAACTTTTTTGAATATAATTGTTTTGTAGAAGAATTAGAGTAAAAAATTTATTTGAATTATATATTTTTAAATTAATAGTTATTTTGAGGAGTTAAAACAAAATAATGATTATAAATAAATGGTTTAAAATGAGTTATTTTAAATGATTAGAAATAAGTGGTTAGAAACGATTGATTATTAATAAATGAATGATTAGAAAAGAAAAGTTATTTTAAAACGAAAAATGAGGAGAAATTAGTAAAAAACTCGTAGGCTTTCAACAACGAGAGAAGTCACTAAATCCTCAATATAATCATCTTTAAATATGGAAAGCGAACACCCCTTAAAGGTTTTTAAATGAATTGTTGGATGAAGAATTATTTTGAGAGTGTAAAATTTAAGTTTTTTTGTAAAAAATCGTTTGCATGTAGATTTTTATGGATGAATTGCAACAAAAAAAAAATTGTTTAAATATAGTTTTTTTGCTAGATGTAAATTTAAAATTAAAATATATTTTAAGTAGTTAAAAATAAATGATTAATAATGAATTATTTTGAGTGGTTGAAAATGAGTTATCTAAGTGATTAAAATGAATAATTAGAATTAGAATTTTTTTTTTGCTTTGACTAGTTATAATACTGGCTTGAATATAGTGTTTTTAGAAACCGTCGGTAAATACTCAATCTAAATTCTTCTTGAATTTGACAAATTACATTTTTAAGACGGAGGTGGTGCTCAGGTTTTGGGATAATATATCTATGATTTTAATTTCCATATTTAAACAAATTTTGATTTTATATGTCGTCAGATGTATAAATTGGAGTATTTGTTTGGGGTACAAAAAAATAATGTAGCATAGTTTATTTTAGAATTAAAACTGAAGGATAAAAATAAAAACATTTGGAATAAATAAATCTGTTTCAAAATGTTTAAGAAAAAAAATCAAAATACTTTAGGGCATGTATGAATAAGGAAAAGATTTGAGAAGAAATGTAGGATGAAATTTACTCATCTTTATCTTCGTATAAACCCTCTCCAACTAAATGTGACTTAAATTGATTTACATTTCAAAACATAATTGGAGAACATCCTCTTTAAGAAGAATTCCATATTGATCATTACACATGAGAATTTCACTAAAAAGTATTAGAGGGTGGATAGTCATTTACCTCGCTTCCAACATAAATAATCATTTTCTTATTTTTTATCATAAATTCTTTCTAATTTTCATTCAAAATATAATCATTTTTATTCTCTCTCTTTATTTTTAATGAAATTATTCTCATTTTTTAAACCCCAATAATCATTTTTAATTTATGAACGGAATCAAATCAATTATTAAAAATTGAAATAAACTTTTGATTTAGGTGCAAGATTATAGGAGTGGAGCAGAGATTTGTGAGCTTTAGGTGTGGCAAGATATTTGATTGGGGATAGGTTAAAGCCATCACACGAGATATGGAAACAAAATTCGCGTATAATGGTTCCATGTGAATTTTTGAATTTCCATGTCTCATAATGGGTAATTTTACATTAATAATTCATATCTCTTATATAATATCACAAAATTATATTTAAGTAAAAAATTGTCAAAATTTTGGATGAAAGATGAATGTGATTGTAACTTAAAATAACATGAACTTAATGGGTTAGTAGCACACTGATTTCATTGTTTGATCGTAAACCAATTTAATACTAGCGTAACGAATTTGAACCCTAAAATCGATATTTATAAAAATAAAAACTTAAAATAACATGACAAAAACTATTTGGTTTCTAACTTAGATTCAATCTAAAGTAACAACAATTTAGATATATCAATTCATTCAACATGAGCGAAGCTTTTCGACATTGTAATGAAATATAGGACGACGACCGTATTACTTAATACAAATTTAATATTTAAAAGAAAAAAAAACATGTAGGCATAGATTTATAATTTTTTTTTTTTTTTTTTTAAATTTTAGAAACAATTTATAAATCAATTTCAAATGTAAATATCTACTTTAAAAATAAATGATAAAATTTAAACGTATTATTCTTTATATTATTTAGCCTAAAATTTATGACCCTCAACACACGATTTCTCGACAAAATGTGGCGTGATTGTTTGAGATTGAATATAACGTGATGGTCGAAGCTATAATTAATTGATATGAATAATGACATACAATTACTAAGGCCCCGTTTGATAACCATTTGATTTCTTGTTTTTGGTTTTTCAAATTTAAGCGTATTCTCTCTCAAATTTTCTACAATGTGCTCCATCATTTCTACCATTTATCCATCTTTCTTTAAGAAAGTATGAGAATACTAACCAACTTTTAAAAACAAAAACAAATTTTGAGAAGCTATTTTTTTTTGTTTTTAAAAGTTGGTTGGTCTTCCCATATTTTCTTAAGGAAAGATGTATACATGATAGAAAAGATGAAACAAATTGTAGAAAATTTGAGAGAAAATAGGCTTAAATTTGAAAAACCAAAAACAAAAAATCAAATGGTTATCAAACGCGGCCTAAGTAAATTTTGTAGTTATAGAACATGTGGGCGAAAAAAGGAAATTTTGGCACACATTCACTAGTTTATGACCTATAATTTTCTTCGACCTAACTTTTACATTGTCTTTAATAAACAAATAAATGTTAGTTTTTTTTTTTATTATTTTTTTATTTTTAATGAAATCAGAAAGAATGTTAGTTAACATATACATCTTTATTATTTTATTAAATAAATAATTAAAACATATTATGATAATACCTACTTTATTTTTTCGTTTAAATTTAAGTCTAATTTGATTTTGATGGGAGAGAGATCAATTTCATGTCCATTATACCCATCAAAACCTTCATAGTTATTAATAATTTAAATTAAAAGTCTCACACTCTCAAGGATAACCTTTGATTTTAGGAAATAAATACATGACTCATAATTTCCATGTTATTAACTAACATCTAAATAAAGATCTATTTATCCACCCAAAGATACATAAATAAACAAATAAACATGCATTCGCAATTCAATAGGCTTCGATAGAGAAGAACCAAACGAAAAACCAGTGAAAATCCAGATAGTCCACAAGTCTCTAGCGAAGGTCAATCAGCGAAGCAGCCATAACATTCACCCGGGGAAAATCATATTCGACATGGGATTTAGGTTTGAAGCGAGACAACCATGTATTTGAATTACAAGATAATATGCATTGAAGTTGTTCACACATCTTCGATATCTCAACTAATGATTTGTTTCTACAACAATCAAGCTCGATGAAAGTCAAACGTTTCTAAACTATCTCTTTACGAAGACAACACTTATAAAAAAAAAAAAAAACGGATACTCAACATTACCTAATAGTGGCACGTAGTCTTCTATGTACTATATAGTTGAAGGTATATATTTATCTCAAAATCAGCAGAAAAATGGGAAAGGGCACCCCCTGATCCGTACCAATCTCAAACGAACCACTACATCGAAATCTAAACCATATAAGGAAGGAGATCAAAAGAAATGATTATTATATATAGATTACTAAATGCAAAAGTAGTAATAGCATAGTATTGGAAATATATGAGTTGGGTGAGACAGAGAGATCCGTAGAGAGTAAAAAAAAGAAAGAGAGATTTATATGGGAGCAGTGTTTATAAAGGCTCAGGGCGCACAAAGGCGCCAAAGCTTTCTAGAGCCCGTGGCACAAGGCACAAGAAAGGCGCGGGCTTTATTTTAAAGGCGCACATGTAAAAAAAAAATAAAAAAAATATATATTTATCACAAAACATTAAAATATATATTTATCACAAAACATTAAAAATATATATTTATCACAAAAATATAAATTAACCACAAGATGCAATATTCATGTATATATAACATATACATATCAAAATAAGAAGAAGCTAGCTATATAATATTAGTAGCATAATAAGATGGTTCTAGCATAGACCACTACACTCTAAATATCCTCTCTTGATACGCTCTTGCGCTTCGCAGCACTTTTCCATATCCAATCAAAGTATTAAATAAGTCTTAACGTATGGAGGAAGTTTCAATTTTCGTTTAACGACCTCCTAGGCGCGCACCTTGCGAGCATCGCCGCCTTGCTGAAGGGCGCGATAAGGCGCGCGCCTAATGTTGTGGGCTGCCTCTGTGCAAGGCGGGGCGCGGGAGTTGCGCCCGACTTTCTGCGCCTTGTTTGCGGCTTCTAATAAGCTGTACATGATGAAGGAAACTGGCACGCTCTTGAGATGTCATGTCTGAAAACAAGGTCATGCCAAGCTTATAGCCAAGCTTACTGTCTTTAAGCTCCTTGTTCCTCTTGTCAACAAACTCCTTTGTCCTACAAAAGATGTTAAACCTTCACAACGTTTCTTCATCGCTCTTATAATTCCTATCGTTCCTAACAATCCATGACTCGAAGAACCTCCAATTCTTCGAACCTTTTGCTTTCTTCATCAATGATCCAATATCTTCCACCTTATATTGGATCATCAATTCCTTCAACTAATTACAAAAAAGGGTAACATACAGAATTCAAGTAGATATACCTGATCCGTGTTTGGGACTTCTTGGGGTGGATCTGTTGTTGAGAAGGCTCGTGAAACCATGCCATTTCGATTCAACCAAGCCGCCGCCGGAGAGCACACCCGAGGAGCACAACGGACTAACACACCCGCCATTCCAACTCCAAACAAAGCCTCCGTTTAATTTAGGGTTTTTTCGTTTCGCTAGATTCCAAATTCAGAGCTTGTTAAGGCCCAAGCCCAAGCTGTCATCTCTTCTTAGATTTCCTTGATTATTTTATTGTATTTGTGATTATTTGTAATCCTTGTAATCTTATCCCTTTGTCCTTTTCTTGCTAAGTGTGAAATGATAAGGTTAAGCTCAATATAAGTTACTGCCCTCTGAGATGGTTCTCTCACGGCTTCTGCACTTTTCTTCTTCTTTGCTTCTGCCCATTTGTCAATTTGGTATCAAAGCCGCCACAAACTCCTGCTGCTGGGAAACAAACCGCTCGAAGTCAGGAATACCCACCGATTCCAGGTCACCCTCCGTTCCTAGGTGAATCTGGGATTGTGAACCTTCCAAGGCGTGTTGAATCTGTGAAAATCAGATCTGGGGGAGTTTCAGTTGGAAACCCTCACTTTGTTAACATCCTAACTCAAGCCGCCTCATTAAAGCTGGATCGAAACAACTTCCTAGTATAGAGCAACGTTGTGCTACCAATTATGCGAGCCCATCAGCTGGATGGTCATCTTGATGGAAGAAGCATGTGTCCCGACACAGAGATTATCCTACCTCCGTCTGAAGACGAACCAAGTGGTTTGAAAATGCACAACCCAGAGTATGACATATGGCTGCAAGCTGATCAATTGCTAGTTGGATGGCTTTATAACTCAATGACAGTAGAGGTTGCCTCGCAAGTCATCAACTGCAGATCTGCTATGGAACTATGGAGTTCTTTACAGGATCTTTATGGGATTCATGCTGCCTCTATGAAAGATTATCTCAAGAGAAAGCTGTTGCAGACCAGAAAAGGAAATATGAAGATGGTCGATTATCTAGCTCGTTTGAAGGAATATGCTGACAATTTGTATCTCGCTGGTGCTCTAGTAGATACTAAAGAATTGATCTCGTGTGCGTTCAATGGGCTGGACGAAGACTTCACCCCCATTGTGGTGGTCATTCAAAGCCAAGAACTGAGATGGAGTGAAGTTCAAAACCTTCTTCTCACGTTTGAAAACAGACAAGAATATCTTCAGTCTCTAAAGGGCTCAGTGTCTATAAGTCAGCCTACAGCTAACATTGCTACAAACTATCAACAAAGGAACAGTTCCAACAATTTTCAGCAGTCAGAATGCAATAACATCAGTCAAGGGGGCCAAAACCAGCGTGGTGGACGCAATGGTGGTAGAGGTAGATCTGGAGGAGGTCCTCGACCATATTGTCATCTTTGTGGGAAGAAAGGGCATCACACAAACATGTGTTACTTCCGCTTTGATCGGACCTTCAACAATCCAGGAGCTTCATCTTCCAATAACACTAGAAATGATAATTGAAGCACTGCAAATGACCAACATCATGGCAACTCTGGCTCTTCTTCCTCGGCAATGATTGCTACCCCTGAACATCTTCGGGACAATTCATGGTACTTGGACAGTGGGGCAAGTAGTCATCTGACAAATGATCTTGAAAAATTCTCATTGAGATCACAATACACAGGTTTGGAATCCATCGTAGTCGGTAATGGTAACAAATTGCCTATTCATTATACTGGAGCATCTGTTATTTCTTCTAAAATTAAGAACATTCATTTGCAGAACTTACTTCATGTCCCTTTGATAAGTAAAAATTTGATCAGCATTTCTCGTCTAACTATGGATAACAATGTGATTGTTGAATTTCATGATTCATTTTGTGTGATTAAGAACAAGGCAACTGGGACGATTCTACTGGAAGGGACGCTTAAGAATGGATTGTACCAACTACCAGTTCAAGGAAATGCCTCTCCAAAGGAACTGCCCCTACTTGATGTTTTGAAGGGTGATGCTCAACATTTTGTTTTTGTTGCTATGGTTTATGGTCAGGGTAGGTCATCTTTGTTAGCGACTGGTACGTGTGAAGCTACACCTAAAATGTGTGAAAATTATTTCGATACGCTTAGCATTCACTCAGAACACATGCAAGTATACATGGTCCTTCGTAGTCAAGTGATAAGTAAAAGTCTATTCCCA
>JBBMEF010071676.1:0-10555 GCA_037832685.1 Sicyos baderoa | reverse complement strand
TATATATTTATGAGATATCTTTTTTAATATTCATGGAATAACTCTTTATACTTTTTATCTTAACTGAAAAAACAAGGAACTCTTTATACTTTCATTTAGATTAAAATAGAGTTGTCCAATTTTACTTTTGGGTGATTATATGCATATAAAAGAATTCCTTTGGAAATTCGAGCCAAGGAATTATTAAAAAAAATGGCATGTTATATTTTATTATTGTTTTTTTTTTTTTTTTTAGAAAATATATTACAATATACTCTATTATTAATTAGAGGATTATGAATCAAATGGATTAGTAGTACAATTATTTCATTGTTTGGTTATAATCTAGTTCAACACCAACGTCATAGATTTAATCTCGAGATTAATTTATGATTAGGTTTTTGTGACAAAAATAATATCCAACTCTTAATTTCTAATTTTAAAAAATAATTTTCTAATTTTTATAAAATTTAGAAATACGTAAGCTCCTCCTCCCACAATAGGTACTAAAAAAACATGTAAGCAATGTATTTCATATTATATTATTATTATTTAATCAATTTTAACAAAAAATAATTTCAATTTAATCATAAAATATATATATATATATATATATATATATATATATTTATCGTTGATTTATTGTAAAATCTTCTAAAAAGTCATTATTGATTTGCTATTATTTTTATTAGAAAATGTGGAAGTCAGCTTAGAGTGGGTATTGTTTTCCTATTGGCCACTTCAGTCCACAAAGGCAACCAAAAAATCCCAAGAGCCAACTACTTTTTTCATAGGTTATTTTTTATTTTTTATTTATTTATTTTTTTTACAATTTTATTTGAACTCTTCCATTTTTGAAATTTTTGAAAATTATTCTTAAAATTAATATAATTAAAAAAAAGCCTTAATATCGGACTTGATAAATGTTGAGTATGTTCCATCCTCAAAATCAATAAATCAACTATCATAAACTACTTACTCTAACTCTTTCATTTTTTCCCGATAACAATTTCCAAAATGACTTCTAAATGATCAAATCCTTAATGCAAAAGATAATATCCAACGAATTAAACAAAAAATAAAAATAAATCTCAAACCAATATTTTAAAATATTTTAAATATTATAAGAGTGATAAACTCGTTAAGTAAACTAATTGATGACCATTGGAACCATACAACCATGATCATTTTTCTAATTATAGTTACCCATATTATAAACCAATCATTCGTTGGTTGAATTTATAGAAAATTTAAAATGAATATTTACTAAATATTAAATCCACATTCAAACGAGTTATTATAAATATTCAAATCAACGTCTCATTTTTAACCGTTCATTTTTAATTATATATTTTTCTTACTTGGATGCCTACTAAAATAATTTCTCATCCAAAATTTCATCATAACAACCGGATGTACAATCAACAATAAATAACATAAGGATTAAATAAAGTTTTTAAAATCACAAAGACTAATTTTTTTTTAATTACTCAAGATACCTCCTCACCCAAACTTCATCCAAACAACTAATTGCACAATCAACAATAAATAGCATATAGAGACTAAATTTTATAAATATATATATTTTTAGGGGATTTTTCATGTATAACAAAAATTGCCTAAAAAATTTCATCTATAGCACAAAACTGAAAATAATTACACATATACAAAATTCTGAGTGATTGAACTCAATCAAACTCAATCAATAACTAGTGATTGAACTTAATCAGTTGAGCTCAATTAGTAATTATTGATTGAGCTCGTTTGAGTTCAATCACTCAGAATTTTAGTATAAATAAATTTTTGATAAAAGTGTGTTATAATTTTAATAGAAGGTCATAAGGTTAGTATACATAACAAAATTTCTATTTATTAAGACAAATTAGGAGAAGAGAAAAATAAATCCTACTTAAATGACACAACTAATCTCAAATAATATGAAAGCCAAAACAAATTAAAATACCAATTTATAAGTTCAAACTCGTGACAACACCTACCAATTCTCAATAATTTTATAATTTGTTCCAACTATAAAAACTAAACTCTAATTTTAATAGTAATAACTAAACTTTACCATTCAAAATTTGTAGTCCTTCAAATGTCTCAATCAGGCCGTGAGAACACGAGACATATAAATAAAGTTGGTGATCTTTTCGTCACCAGCTTGCATTCCCATTTCTACTTTTCTTTGTTTTTCATCTCTCAGTTCATACACCCTTTTCCCCTAACTTTTTTTTTCTCTCAACCGAACAATCAAATTTGACTTTGTTTCATCTCTTTTGAAGGATTTTAGGGTTTCTTAATCCATTCGTTTTCAGTTTATGATTCGATTTTGCTGATGGGGGCGTGCTGGAGTGATCCTTTCAAGTCTGCGAATCCTCGTGCAGGTAACTTATCGGCTCTGATTCGAATCCCCTTTGTTGGTTTCGCTGGTTTTTGGATGATTTCGAGTGATTTGGACTCGACTGGTTAATGGGTCTTTGGAGGTTGCAGATAAGGTGTTTGTTTAAATGACCCTTTACTTGGATTGATTTCTCTGTGTTTTTATCCCTTTGAAAAGGAAACTGTGATGATGATGATGATGATGATGATGATGAAATGAATGAATTGTTTGTGCTTGGCCATGTTTCTGCTCTTACTTATGTTCTTTTTTTATGAGTCATTTTCACAAATTATTTTCTGTTGAATCAAGAGTTCAATTAGTTGATATGAAGTGCTATCTAATTCACTGTATGATGTTGTGTTTCTGATTCTAGGAAAGTGGAGGAATCTGTTGAAATCTTGAAAACATTGTGTAGCATTAAGTTTGTGTGTGTTCATGGGATGTTTTTTTTATTACTATGACATGAAGATTAGTGGCATTTCTGTTGGTGAATGTTTAAATTTTATCTTCTTTTTACTGGATGCAGGTCTTACAAGTTGTAGGTCCAATAGAGGAGATAAGGAATATTCCAGCAGCAGGGTATCCTCAGCCTCCATACCGGTGACTCCCCGGAGTCAGGATGAAATTCTGCAATGCCCTAATCTGAAGAAGTTCAGCTTTAATGAGTTGAAAACGGCGACGAGGAACTTCCGTCCTGACAGTGTTGTTGGAGAGGGTGGGTTCGGTTCAGTCTTCAAAGGTTGGATTGATGAGCAAACCTTAACTCCCACCAAAGCTGGCACTGGCTTGGTAATTGCTGTGAAGAGGCTAAACAGAGAAGGGCTGCAGGGACACAAGGAGTGGTTGGTCAGTATCTTTCGTCGTTCTTGTTTAACATTTCTTTCTGGTTCCTTCGTGCATTAATGTTTCCTGCGGTTGTATGAACATCTTGCTTGAAGACATGCAGGATTTATCATTTATCTTGAATTCCTTTTATCATTTTTAACATACATATAGTGTGTAATGTATCCTTTCTCGGGTTGAACTATTACATGATTTTACATAGTTTACTAAACAAATGATGGACGTATAGGCGGAGATCAATTACTTGGGGCAGATTTCCCATCCTAATCTTGTGAAGCTAATTGGTTACTGCTTTGAAGATGATCATAGACTGCTGGTATATGAGTTTATGCAAAAGGGCAGTGCAGAAAATCATCTTTTCAGAAGTAAGCTGCTTATTTTCTAATGCTTCCTATCTTCCATTTTTCCTTGTACAATGATTTGTGTGTAATCTGCAAAATTGTGTCCATACAGGAAGCGCTCACTTTCGACCACTTTCGTGGAAAATTCGGATGAAAATTGCTCTCGATGCTGCCAGAGGGCTTGCATTTCTTCACAATAGTGACATGAATGTCATATATCGCGACTTCAAGACATCAAATATCCTTCTTGATGCAGTAAGCACTTACTGAACTTTTTGTCGATAAATTTTTACAGTAACTTGCTGTTATTCGAAAAGTCTGACCGTCTATTTTTCTCGAAACTTACAGAACTATGACGCAAAGCTTTCTGATTTTGGATTAGCTAGAGATGGGCCAATTGGAGACAAAAGCTATGTCTCTACCCAAATCATGGGAACTCGTGGATATGCAGCTCCTGAATACTTGGCCACAGGTTCTAATTCTATGTTTCTCTTGGACTTCATAAATGACTGATTGATTAGTTAGTTCCTCCTATGAATTGTTATATTTCCAAATTCTAACTTCATCCTATCTTTGTAAAGGTCATCTCACGGCGAGGAGCGATGTATACAGTTTTGGTGTAGTTCTTCTTGAGATGTTATCAGGGCGACGAGCCATAGACAACAATCGACCAACTGGGGAACACAAATTGGTGGAATGGGCAAAACCATATATAGCTAACAAACACAAAATTCGTCGCATCATGGATAATCGGCTTGAGGGCCACTATGCTCTCGAACAAGCACAAAAGGCAGCTAATCTTGCATTACTCTGCCTAGCCAAGGAACCGAAGCGTAGACCGGCCATGAAC
Source organism: Sicyos baderoa (assembly GCA_037832685.1). Taxonomy (NCBI): domain Eukaryota; kingdom Viridiplantae; phylum Streptophyta; class Magnoliopsida; order Cucurbitales; family Cucurbitaceae; genus Sicyos; species Sicyos baderoa. The sequence continues at coordinate 6,159 of JBBMEF010071676.1, read as the reverse complement.
GAGGTGGTAACAGCTTTGGAGCAGCTTCAGAAACCATCTGAGATTTTGAGAAATGAAAGAAATTTGCATCACAATGCTCATCCAAATAGAGTTAGAAAAAGTTGAAGAGGATGCAACAGGCAAACTTATGAAATGTACAGCTGCTGTAATGATATTGTATTTAACCCAGAAAACTCTTCTGGGTTATATGTAACCAATTTTCTTTCCCTTTTTTTTCTTTTCTTTTTTGTCTTTTTACTATAGTTATATGTAACACTTTGTCAGATATATATAGTATAATACTTCTCTCAATCATGTTGAGAGATTTAATAAGAATTCATAGAGTATCAAATTGGAATGTCACACTTAATGTGTAAAGAACATTTGTGTATAGCCAACCATTTGCAAGATGATTTTTTGTTTCTAATATTATCGATGATTAACCCCACAAAATTGAGCTAAAATGGGTTGAATATAAAGATAATTGCCATGTATCCTCGATTTTGTGGTCGTAGGTTTGAATCCCTTAATTCCAAATATGTGTTATACTAAAAAAAAAAAATAGTCCTAACAACTGAGATTATACTATAGCTTAGTGAATTTCGATAAAAAAAATTTTTATTGGTTTGATTATTTCCATGGAATCTGATTTATCTTATTGTTTTACTTAATTGGTCAAATACCAATTTCGATTAAGACACATATCATAAATGAAAAGCTAAGACCTCGTTTGATAATATTTGATTTCTTGTTTTTGGTTTTTCAAATTTAAGCCTATTTTCTCTCAAATCTCCTACAATGTGCTCCATCTTTCCTAGGAGAATACTAATCAACTTTTAAAAACAAAAACAAACTTTGAAAAGCTACTTTTTTGTTTTTAAAAGTTGGTTGGTTTTTCCCTATTTTCTTAAGAAAATATGTATACATGGTAGAAATGATGAAACAAATTGTAGAAAATTTGAGAGAAAATAGACTTAAATTTGAAAAACCAAAAACAAGAAACCAAATGGTTATCAAACGGAACCTTAAAGATGGGGAAATTGGATTTTGTTTTTTGGAAATTCGTTGGTGGATATGTAATCGAGTGGATTAAAATACCCATAAATTGGTAATTTAATTAAATAAATAAAATTTATACGAAAATGTGTGATCCACGATTATTAGATTATTTAATTTATTATTATATCATGTTTTTCGTGGACAAGGGAAAGATTATAAATGCGTAAATCGGGTGCACGATATATATATATTTGTATGATTTTTTTTTTTTTTTGAGTACATATATGTATGAGATTTAATCTTTCGGTTGTATAAATAATAATTTTTGTTTTTGGTTGGCAATTCTTTTAATTAATTTTGTTTTTTGGTTGGCAAATCTTTGATTTTTTTTTTTTAATGTGTGTGAAAAGAAGCTATATTAATCAACAACCGAAAGATGGAATTAATTTTGTTTTTTTTTTGACACAACAATATTAGAAAAAAGGAGATTCAAACTTGTAACTTTATAATTACTAAGTAGTATAAGATGACGACAATTCTGATTGGCTTAATTTTGTTAATTTAATCTATTCAATTAGATCATTTTATTTAAACATTCTAATTCAACTTATTTGACATAATACAAGTTCTTGCTTCAGGTTTGACGACCTCGTTTTTTGCTACAAGTTACGACGACTTATTTTGATGGTGAAGGAGTTTGGGTTTCATTGGAAGCTTCAAGCTCTAGGAGGGTTCCTGGTTATGTGTTGGAGAAGTTTAAGCTTCAGAGTTTCTGCAAGTTTAGTCTTGTGGAAAAATGGATCGAGACATCGCGTGTCAATTGAAGGCGGAAATAGATAGAGATATCATGCATCGATTGAAGTCATCTCGACTATTTTCAAGAAAGAAATGGTCTAACTTAAAAAATTTAGTTGTCAAATAAATTCGTAAGAAATTAACTTTTAGATCGTGGCTCATAATAAAACTTAGCTCTTTTTAAAATACTAAGTCAACCCATAATGATTAATATAGTACTTATAAAAGAGGGTGTAGTCATTCTCCATGAGACAAAACTGATGCGACTGTATGGTCCTCAAAACGGATTTGATCCGATGGGATTCGATGCCGAGGCATTTTAATCCTTTCGAAGCAAGATGTGACTGTATCATGGACAATGCTAAGGAAATACATTCATCCGATCGACCGTGCTGACTTGTCGAATAATAGAATTGTTGTGTTCAAGGTTGAAGGATATGGAATTTTAGTGTTCCTAATTTGACAGGACATTGTTAAAGCCAAGGTTGTCAAGGTTGAAACTAAGATGAAAGGGTTGTTGATTAAAAGCATCTAAACCAATCAAGTTGTCAAGAGTATCCTAAAAGACAGCTTACCCTAATAGATATAGTACAACACACACAAGACATACATTAGCAGTGGCAGCTATGCAGTTTTGAAGTTTCATTTGGTTTGTTCAAGAAACCATGGCAGCCCTGGTCCACTGCATTGCGTTTCGGGAATTGGTACGATAGGCCCAAGAAAGATGCGCCATAGATCGAGTACTATCGTCACCAACATTGCTGCTCCCAGAGAATCAACTGTCACTCTTGGCAAGTCCCAGAGATCACCAGGCTTCTCGTCAATCCTGTTTGTATTGAATCAACATGATGGGAAGATATTAGAAAAATGTGGTAGAATTCAATAGTCAAAACAAACTCATTAAGTTCCTAAATACAATTCAGTTTCAGAGTATGAGTTTACTGGGGGAAGCCATATGCTACAGATAAAAGAGAAAACTTGAAAGCCGACAACATAGACAGATTTCTTCAAGTTGCAAGGTTAGTAGAAAAAGGCTGTGAACTATATCAAATATGTTACCACCCACTTTTTGTAGGCCTTTTCCTCTGATGGGGTGTGGCAGCTAATCTTGTCTAAATAAAAGTCATCTTAACTTTCAACGCCATTGGACAGATGGGGATAACAAAGATAAAAAGTCTATGTAATGTACTACAGAAGTTCATGCATATTATGGGCAGCAATAGAAAAGGCAACAGCAGCATAAAAACTACAGAAGATGATTCAGCCCCTAAGGAGCGGCCTTGTTGGTAGAGGATCGGGGTCTCCAAGATATGCTCCCTTGGAGATCTCAGATTCGAAACCTATAAGTGAGTTTAATTGTAAAATTTCTTAATGTCTCCTAGGTCTAGGTCCCGGGGAAAAGCTCCATTGACCGATTATGTGAAAATAAAAACTTCAGAAGATGATCCAGAAGAGTCAGAGAAAATTTGGGTGCCCCAAAAATTATAAGTTTTGCAAGTCAATCATGCTCTTGCTTCTCTTATCTAGTTTGTAATTCATGAAGGGAAGAAGGCAGACTTGTCTCCGATTTCTATTAAGGTCCTAGCCACTAGAATTGTGAACCCTACCTCAAGAACATTGGGAAGCTGACAAAGAAGTAGATGGCATAAAATAAAGACCCAACTTTGTACATTGAATCCCGATCCTGAAATTGGTAGTAAGGGAACTGCACATGTCCAAAATAAGAAGTGTATTAAAAATTATTAGGAAGAACAAATTGCTTTTAGGGAACACAAGAGGATAAAGATGTGAAATTACATTAGAAATGGCCAGAGTCTCCAAGTAGGCAATGAAGTATGAGAGTGCCAAAATCCATGCAACCATCGTAGCCCGCTGAATATTCTCCGGTAAGTCGGCAATAGAATGCCGAAGTCTCCGAAGAGTCATGTTTGATGTGACGTGATAGAACAGAAAGCAGACATGTGTGAGAAGAAAGGTCGTATGTGGTACCTGCAATTCACAAATCATTCATTAGAAATAGAAGCAGCCGAAATCTTATGCTCTTTTTTACTTCTCCTTTCAATGGCCATTCTTACATTATTCATCCTCCATGATGGAAAGGTATAAGATGCCCCCAAAACAGTGAAAAAGTAGTGGGTCCAAAAATAATTTCCAACATAGCTGAAGATTACTATCCAAAGACTAGCCTGCCACAAAGAAGAAAAAAATCGATCATGTAGAGTTTAAGAACCGACCTTGGTGAAAAACTGACTTGTAGCATCTTGATCTAGTTTGACAGTTAAGTTAAATGATACAACACTATAGGAATTGGATTATATGGAACTGAACCAAAATATTTTACAACTTAGACAGCCTATCCATACTCAGATCAGGAGGACTAACTTGTTTAGATTAATATTTCTCTGAAAATTTGCATTGTTATCCCTTATCATGTGGATTTCATCTACTATATAGATGTACAGCAGCTCGTAATCACACTATAGATAAGTGATAGAATATTTCATCTACACACCATCTACCGCAATATCTTTCTCGGAATCTGATAGAATATGCTTAGAGAAGTAGTTTCATTCAACATGGTATAAGAGAAGGAAGATTGTAGGTAAAGAAACCGGTTAGTTGATACAATTGAATTTACCCCAATGAATCTATGGGTTGATTGGTGATTTAACATCATTCAACATGGTATAAGAGACGGAAGTCCAAGTCCAACCAGTTTTCATTTATGAAACTAAATTTTCTTTGATGATATAGGAACTAATGAACTGCAAAAACAAAGAGTAATACAGTTACAAAATGGTAGAAAAAGAAAACTAACCTTTACCCAATAACGCTCTTTCCAAGGCAGACTGCGGTCAGCCTGCAAACAAATCCAAGTAAATAAGATCATTGTTAAGACACTTGAATCTAGTAATCCATTAGCTCCCATAAACAAACATCTTGAATGAATTTTGGTAACAAGATCATAGAAATGTAGGAATAAATTGTACCACTCCAGGCCAGACCACTGGTATGAAGAAGGAAGGAAGTGCTGCCACCAACCCAAGAAGTAAATATTCCAATTCCGTAAAACGCTGTCAACCAGCACACCAATAACTATCATCATAATATAGATTGTAAATGAAATTCATAGGAAATTATTGGATTGAACCCAGAAGTGAAAATGAAGATGAGTAAAAACGAGGTCAGCTCATTTGGAACCTCGTATAATTTGAAAGGGACGACGATTCCCAGGCAGAGAGTGAGCCAGAAGGGAGTGTAGGAAAGGAAGAAGAGCTCGCCCCATCTTTTGCTAGGGTTTGTAGAGAGCCACAGACTCGGAGAATCAGCTCTGCCGGCCATTACACTCAAATAATTGAGATCGGCGGCGGCTCAAGATCACACCGGCGCTTAGATGCAAAATTGAGATCTAATCCTTTTTCTTTTTCTTTTTCTTTAAACCCGGCGGCTCAACATCACACCTGCGCTCTACTGCCACTGCTGTCACTGCTTTTTTCTTTTTACAACCAAAAATACAAATATATATATCTTATTTATTTTATTTTTTAAATAAGCCACTCAAGAAGATTATGTAATAAAAAAACTATATGTAATTGATTTTTTATGGATTTTTTAACATCTAAATGTTATAAAATCAGGTATGTTTGGTGAGTGAGCAAACTGATCGGACAATTAAGAATACAAAAAAAAATTATATATTTAAACCGATTCAATTAAATTAAACCGATGAAAACAATATATAAAATTGATTACAAACAATACAAATTAAAATATTTAAAAATATGATGATAAAATTTGTTATAATCTCAAATTTATGAACATATAAGAGATAAAATAAATTAAAGTAAGTTAAAATGAGTATTGAGGGAGAGTTTTTTTTTTTTTTTTTTTTTTGAAAGGGAGTATTGAGAGAGAGTTAAAGGGTGTGAATTGACATAAAATTTTGAATAAAACTCGTAATAATTTTTTAAAATAGTATATTATTTTTTGTTTGATATTTTTTTTCTTCTCTTTCTCATATTCTTTAAATTCATGCATTAATAGAGGGGTTTTCCTTGATAAAAAAGGACCACCTAGAGGCTACAATCATTGGAGCACATACTATTTTTGTACCGTTAGAGAGAAGCGTGGTACCTAAAAACTAATACTCATTTGGACATACGAGTCTTGGTGAACATTTTTCTAAGATTGACCAATATTAAGTTTTTTAATAATCAAGGAGTCGTAACGAAAAAAAGTTAGTAGCGTATTGGGTTGGGTTGGGTTGGGTTGAAGTGATTTTCAATCCAACCCAAAAATTCGGGTTGGACAATTCTCCAACCCAACCCAACCCAATTAAAGACACAACCCAACCCAACCCTTTATTTTCGGGTTGGGTTGGGTTGG